>VXAL01015524.1:228407-253664 GCA_013399475.1 Chauna torquata
AAAGACAACATGCAATTGCTCAGTCTCTTGAGTATTATTTCAAAGGCACGCACTGTGAATTTGGGCGAAGGTAAGAACTGAAAGAAAAAAAAGCAATTCTGTATCCAGCAAAGACTGAAATACGTTGCTCCTGACAGTGTAGCAAAGTGAATTTGAACTGAGGTTCAGAGTTTAGATAGCACCCTATCCACTATGGTTATGGGCTCTTGTTTTCCACTCACAGTGCCAGTGAACATCAGGCTTTGATACGAAAACAGATCAACTGTAATGAGACAGAGAATATTTACTTGCTGAATTTGTAAATAGTGTTCTCCACCCAGTATTCAACTTCTTGGTAAAATTTCAAGGACTGTCTTAAATGAACTGGTTTTGCAAACAAAACAAAATGCCAGTTATCCACGTAACTCAAACTGCAGCTGCATCAGGAAAGCCATTTGCTAGAGGTATTCCTCTAAATAATTCTGAATAATACAGGACCACTGCAGATTATACTGGGCACAAGAAGAGGAATCACTTATTTATTTTCAGACATCTGTTATAAATGTCTTTAAAAATCCTACTCAAAATATACGTTGTCCACCATCTCTCCATTGCACCATGTCAGTCACCTTACATCTAAAATACCTATCGTGCCTGTGGATATGCAATTTCAAATACCAAGAATTATGACTTGGTTCTTAAGACACAGAACTAGCTTACAAAATTACAGTAAAAAAAAAAGTCCTAAAAATATAAAATAACCACTTCCGTTGTTGTAAATAAGAACCCACTTTAATATCACTAAAAGATCAAAAACAGGGAGTGTGAAGACAACTTTCTCTTAAAAACCAGGTGATGATAATTCTCAACTTGAGACCTCTTAGTTGGCTGTTTTCCCACTCCATATGAGTGGCTTCCCATGTACATAAATCAGATAATTAAAAGCAAATTACAGTTCTTTTAGTTTGAACTGTGAACAAGTCGGACAATCAAGCAATATTTTGACTAATAAAGAGCACTGCTGTTTTAANACGTCTCCTGGCAAGCTGATCCTTACTTCTGACTAATTTTTGGGGCTTCTCCTGGCTTCAAGTGGAAGTAGAGTGAACAAATCTATACATGTCTCTACTACTTCTAGATGATATCCTGAGGGATATGTCTACTTTTTCTAGATGATATCCTGAGATTACTTTAAAAGTTTTTGCAAACATGCTTAAAAGGAAGGAATGAAGGGGAAAAGAGGCAGAAGCAAAGAAACCAGCATCAGTAGAAACGGAGAAAAATGGAAATGGAAGCAAAGGATTTGCAACTTGCTGTTTTCTGATTCCTGCCCTACATGCAGCCTACCTCATTGCTAACTGAGAGAGACTAAAAACTGAAAACTCTTACAAATAGCAGGAAACACTATGCCTTCAGACTTGCAGATGTTTTAGGTTCTTTTTCATCTAAAACTAACGCCAGTAATGCTGGATGTAAATCATCTCCTTGTGGACAGGAAATGTTACAGAGATGACTAGAAGAGATAGGAATCAGGGAGTTTTACCAGTATTTACTAGTACTGGTTTTACCCAGGGGAGGGAGTTCAGATCTGTTGCTAACATAGATCAGTGGAGACATTCTGATTTTAGTTCCTGGATTGAAGAAGCTGAAATGGAAAGTAAAAATAGCTAGAAAACCGGTCTTCAAATGACTCAGATAATAGCACTTTATCAAAATTCATAACAAGAGAATAAAGAAAAAATGTTTTGGTGAAAGAGCTAGCTGCAAAAGGAATAGATTTGCATTGCAAAACACTCAATCCCTCACAGAGTGAGAATAGTGGGATTACTATGAGAGCGGTGTACAGTAAATACATTTTCTGCTCCAAGCAAGTTCAGCTCACTGTTAAACACTTCTTGCTCTAGTTTTGCTTATCGCTCAGAAAAAGCCATGATATTGCTTATAACTGCATTTATGGAATCATGTCAGAGAGCAAAACAACACACTTTTGTTTGCTCTTGCATCGCACATGATACAGGAATTGTCTTGGAGAAGGTACCTTTCCTTTAATGATAGGTCCATGCTTTACTATGTAAAATAGAGGTTTGGCTTTTCCCAACATAAAACAGAGGTCTGGCTTCCCCCATATGTGGATGGCATTGGATCACTCACCAGCACTACACAAAGCAGCAATTAGTACCCAGTGAGGAAACAAATTTGCACCAAAACCACAGTAAGCTCACTGATGAAAGAATACATAGGAGCAGTACAGAAGTTTCAATATGAATGTTATTCAGCTTGAAAATTCATTTTAGTATGTTGTAGCAAGGAAATATTATTCATTCCATCATTTCTGCTGCATCATTTTCTGTCCTTCCAGCTGAGCAGACATTCTCCATTTCTTGCATAAGCCTCATGATTAAGATAACATCTCATTTTTCAGAGCACAATCACCATGTGCTAGCACTGTTTCAAAAATTAATAGAAATAGCAGATGTTGGGATAATTGAAAAATGTCTCCAAACTCTTCCTAGAGCTATTTTTCAAGTATTCTGAGAATCAGGGCAGATTCCTATTAACTCAAGCGTTCAGGAAAGACTAGAGGCCTTGCAGAGAGGTCTATTAGGGAAGAATGGGTTTTAGACCCAAACAAGCTGATTGTATCCACAACAACCCAAATGTCAGCAACCATTTAAAAATACAGAACATTCATCTGCTGATAAGTAAGACAGCCTGGGTTGTGCCTGCACCGCCATGTGATACTTTACCATATCTGAACAGCTGCTTCCACCATACTGCCTAATCATGTGTCAGTGCACTGTAAGATTTTAGGAAGCTATTTTCAGAATAGCGTGCAGTGCCTGAAGGCCATGGCACATAGTAACCTATTTCCAACATTCCTAAGAGTTGCAGTTCTCGTGAAAATATTAAGCCATCAAGCTTGAGTTACAGTGGGTAGCTTTAAAAACTCAGTGCTAGTCACTCTGTAACGCTTGCAGATTCAGCTTTACAAAACACAAAAATGATACGTGGATTTTACACAAACATGTGAGACTTTAAGCAGATACTGTACAGAGGACAGGTGGACTTAGAAACCCCGCAAACTGGGCCACAACAGTGCTATACTAAAATTAGTTCAATCAATTGAATGCACTTTTTTTTTACTTTTAGTGTAATTACTGAAAAGGTGTGAAGTGCCATTTGAAATAGGATATTGCATATTAAAGTATATTTCCTAGAAAATGATGTAACAAAGATCAAAAGAAATAAGACAAGTCTTCTACAACTGAAAGCATTATTTGCTACAAACAAAGCAATGTGTGATCAGGCTAAATCTTAGACACTCTAAGGCCCTATAACTAGGCATTTCATTATCTTTATTTTATATCCAGCAAAGGATTCTAAGCTACAAAAAAATCTTCCAAGATGTTGCTCCTGATCCAATAGTATAGAATGATTTTGCACAGAAATCCCAAGAAAAGAATGAAAAAGGAGTAAGATTTTCTTTTTGAATTAAAACCAATAGCTTGCTTACAGTTTAACTGGTTCCATATGGTTTTCCTAACAAAAACTTTTTAAAGTCTCATTATTTTCCTAGTATTTTGTGATCTAATACAACAATTACCAATGTACAATGAAGGACTATTAAGGTAGTATAATTAAAACCATTTTCCTGACCCTAGATGAACTTTTCTCTTCCTGGCTGCACCCCAAGCCCTGCAATACCTAATCACATAGAAACAGTACAGCTTGGTTGAAGCTATGACCGTCTTATGACTTAAAAATCTCACTTGTAATCAACAATCTACCACTAACAGTAATTCTTTAGCCATCAAAATATGATTTACCACATCTTTTTTATCTGCACATGACATACAATAGCCTAGCATTTTTCTTTAGACAAAAATAATTCCTGTTGAACAAAAGCATCATTAACAGCACAGAATATTTTGAAGTCAGTTCTTCCTCCAAGATACTCTCAGATAGCAATTTCAAAATTAAAGCATTCTGCTTGAAGCTGTATATATGTTTCCAGAGGTATATTAAATCACAGGTACATTTTTAAAGTGCAACTTCAAACAAGGTTTTTTAAAAGCATAATGGCTCCAGACCAAACCCACAATGGCACTGCTACCAACAGCAGATCTGGAAGCAAGCTACTTTTGTTCAGTCCTTTCAGGAACAAGAACTTTAGTCACTTACAGTAAAAAGCACACAGCACCTTTCTCACAGGGACAGCCACCTGGCAAGGCTGAATGGATGCATGCGAGCCCCAGAAAGGGAGGACTTCAGAGCTCTCCCTCAGCTCACCATGACCTCTGGTTAGGTTAGAGAGGTAAACAGAGAGATCCCTTTCTGAATTGTTGTTGCATTTTGTTTCCTATCTTCTCAGCAGCGTTTAGCAGTACATTGCTTAACATCCTGAGAAACACCAGTGGTCTCTGTACTCATCCTCAGAACTGAATTGCAAAAGTACTCCTAGTGATGTGCAAGGTCTAAGCCTTTCTTTACATTTATTCTGTAAGACTGTGTGTACGTAAACAGACAAAACATGCAACAATTTAACATTGTTCTAGTTCATTGCTTGCTTCTTACAATCAGCTTGCAGACTTCCCTCAAGTCACTCAATAGTAACATGTGTATTACGTAACCTAAAATGTATTAACCTCATGCCAAAGACCACCTCCTGTCAGCAATCACAGATTTTCGAAAGTAAAGGAATTAAAAGTTCAAGTAAAATAAATCTAAGATTTTTTCATCACTTTAAACCCCATTTTAAAATGCACAGCCAAAGAACAGAAAACGTTAGGGTCAATTTGCAATAGTTTTCTGGTGTGGGAGTGGAAACTGGGCATGAAATATCAACAGAGCTTTCCAGGCTGTGCACTGTGTCTGCATGTACGTGCATTTCAGATCACTTGCTTAGAAGCTTAGCACCCATATTTAGATGACTATCATTGTACAGCTGCACAATAAAGAGATGATCTTAGGCAGACCTCAGGCAACCAGCTTTCACAGCCAGTGTCAACATCTCTACTCTTCACTAAAATCTATACATTGAATGGGAAAAATCAGTAACATAGATTGAAAAGATGTTTCTTCCTACCTTTTAGTAAAGATGGAGAAATTTACATTTTATTTTTCCATGAAAACATTTCACATAATTCTAATAACAAGTAGGAGAAATATAGATTATAGATCCACCTTGTTTCTGATTTACGCCTAGCTCAGAAATGCTGAACACTATCAAAAACAGCTAAAGTAAATTATCACTGTTTCATTGATCCTTTTTACTTTGTCCAATTAAAGAGCTTAAATTAGGCTTTAACACAAGCATCTCCCTTATCATATAGAAAGATTCAAGATTATCAGCCTACAGAAAAAAGCTGCAAATTCTAATGATTAAAAGTAATTTTACACAGTTTACAAGATATACAAAGAGAAATTGTCCAAATCTCACAAGATAAGGAAGATGTAACCAAAAGGTTTTATTTTTCAGAAACACCTTTAAGGTTTGAGCAGGTTTCTCTTTATCATTAAAATTTTATTGCATTTAATGACAGCAGACACAACTTTATAATTTAGAAGCATGTATCTAGCTTTAAAGATGCATACTGAATTAAGAGTGCCTCCTTCTAATGCTTTGCAACTCTGGCACCTAAGGAACATTTGCAGGATTTCAAGAGCCATATACATCCCTTGTGCATCTTTCCAAAGAGCGAGAAGCATCTCCTATCTCAGTTTTCCACTTCTCTGTAATTGTGGTAGAGCTGCTTAAAGCAACCTTTCTGGTTGATTTTCCTAGCAGGTAGCTACAGACAGCAGTCACGTACGAGTCACCCAGTTGTGAGTCTTCTTGGGGCACCACTGTGAGCCAATATGAAGGAAATTAAAAGGTTTTAGGCTCTCTCAATCCTTACAGTGGCAGTCAGCTGATATTTGTATGAGAGCAAAGAATTGTGTTCTTTAAGCCGGAAAGCAGTGCAAACAAGATGTTTCTTTTTTGAAAGGAAACAAACAGGATGAAACGCCTTCCCTTATTAGCATGAAATCTCAGCAGCCACTTCCACTGTTACCGGACATAACTGAATAGAATCTCGAATTTGCAAAAAGTGTGCTTTCTGCATAAGATGTTTAGATGGTTCAGAACTGAATTTCTGTAACATTTTGGGGGCTTTTTTAAACCATAATTCATCAAAATCAAAACTTTATCAAACAGGACATATCTGTTTGAATCACAAATACTTTTCGCCTCTAGGTTAATATGTTCAGATAGGAACCTGGCAACATTTCCCAGAATAGATCATAGTCTAGCAGCTTTCATGCTCATCTGCGGAACAAGATTTAGGTTTGGGACCTTGTTCCATACATGTCTTTTGTAAAGGTAGAACAGTTTGACCTGAAGAGACAGGTCAAAGACACTGACGAGCAAGCAGGATCCTTGACCAGTGGATCATTTTCCTACCTCTGCTTGATTCAGATCAGAGACTTCCTCAGGCAAAATACCCTCACTATTGCTAGCTGACTACTTTGTAGTGTTCGCTCTCGTGTGGTACTGCTTTGAGAATACCCTTTGCAACTCACTTGTTTTGCAGGTTTGAATGGGAATGTTCTTGAATTCCAGAAAAGTTTCACAGATGGTGACAGAAACATACATTATTCATTTGCACTATCAAATACTAGAATTCAGAGCAAGATCAAAACTTCCCAATAGCATAGTCATCACAAATGTTTTGCCATGCTAAGGATTTTGCTGTCATCTCAATTGCAGCTTTGTAGCAATGACAGAGCCAGTACTGTAGGAACAACGATAAATGGCAGACTTAGGGGTGAGAAAGCTTTCAAAAGCTGAACAGCAGCTCTGGGAAGACTTGAAGAGGTCTCAGAACACAGAGGCTTTTAGGCATCTGGGAAATCTCAGGGATGCTTTAGAGAGTAATACAGAACGAGAGGAACTAGTGGGCTAATGGAGGAGCTGGAACCCTCCAAAGCTGCAAGGAACTTTGGCTGGAGGGTTTTTCCCCTGCAACTCTGTTACATCTCTTCCAGCACTTTCTTCTTACCCCATTCTCTTGAGGGACAGGATCTCCAGTGTTACTCACAGCCTTGCTGAGGCTTGCAAAGCCCATCTCCCTTGCCCTCCTGTCCATGAGCACCAACATCCTCCCCCCGCTCAGATTTCTCTCCCTCCCTCTTTTTGAGAGGAGCAGTATGAAAGAAAGCAGAAGTTTCTGCCCCACACAGCACCACCTTTCCTAGCTGTCAGAGCAGCTACGCAGGCTGTATCTGGCACCAGAACAGCCAAATCCCAATCCTGCAGGCACAGGCGGAGCAGGTACTCCCTTGTCCTCCACCATTTTCCAAGTTGCCTTGCTTACTGCTAAAGCCACTCATTCCTTGGCTCTTCACTGAGAATATAAAGGAGGAAAAAAAAAAAAAAAGATTAAGTATAGCTTTATGTCTTCTTCTTGGCTCTAGGTTTGCTCCTCAAGGCCCCAAGAGGACTTCCTGTCCTTATAGAAATGGGTTAATTTTACATGCTAGTGCCACATGCCTGTTCATGTCTGTGTACAAGTCTGCTGAATCTGCATCAGTTTCTAAGACTATCTCACGTTTTCATTCCAGCTGTGCAATTCATACTACCCTTCCTAAGGCTTTTAACATTAGAATTTCATTTAAAAAATCTGTGATACTGACCTGAAATACATAACAAATACAGGGATAAGTAGTTTTTGGCTCATATACTCCCAAATAGCTTACACAACCACATATAAGGCCTGGAAAGAGTTTTATAGAGGATTAGGTTTTTGTCATTCATCAGAGTATTTTAAAATACTCAATGATTTTTAAAATCATTCAGGAAGAGCAAAACTACTAGTATTATATTTTACAAATGCAAAAAATGATGTAACAGAGAATCCAAGTGTTTTGCTTCTTATCACTCACTCCATTTCAACTAAGGGAAACAGCAATTAACAATGAAAGGCCCACAAAACCTACATTGTGGCTTCTCTGATCTTGAGGAACATTACAGTATTTCATATAGCAAAAGTAGTCAAGAAAATCAAGCAAAAAAACTAGAATAAGCTATTCCAAATGTCAAAATATCCACTCATCAATATCAGGTTTTCTGCGACAGTGTCCCCTATTACGGAACAGACTCCCGAGCAGGTTTATAGGTTCCTACTACTTTTTGTTTTCCATTCATGAGTTCTATAATGATTTAGAAAGACAACTAATAATGGCGTGTTTGGACAATTTAAGTCTGAAAAATAAAAAATATTGTGTTTCATTTTTCTTTTGGAACCCCAAAGAGAAGTGCACTTTTCTAGTTCTAGAATACAGCTTTCAGTGACACAGAACACATGTAAGGGGAAATGACACAATTGTTGAGTATGCTGTTTACTGCCATCCTATAATATTTTCCTGTGAATACAGTATGCATAGAAGGGCATGCATACACATGTAGGTTGTTACAGTCATCCATCAAATTTTAGACTGAAGAAACTAAACCCAAAAAACAGTCTTACAAAAAATGATGTTCAGAACAGCAACCAGTGCTTTCCTCTCACCTGGTGATGAGACTTCTGATTAGGGCTATGTCCTAGTTTACACTAACTGGAATGTTTCCTATGATGTCAAAAACCAGTATCACTCTATAGCACACATGATATATGCATGTAAAAACATAGAGAAGCAAGATCTCCATTTCCTAGCTACAGATCTTTAAGGCTACTAGTTACAACTCAGAAATTTTGCTGATGCTACTCTCAAATTCAGGTAAAGGGAAAAGTATCAAGAATATGCACCATCTATTGAGGAATTTGAAAAAAATGGTCTTGGTATATTGGTATAATAAGCACTGCCTTTAGGAAAGTGAGAAATAAGAATAATTTGTTCACAATAGCTGTTCTGAAGCATTTTTCCACTGGATGTATTTGTATTATTTTCAAGAATGTCATCTGAATGCTGAGAATCTGCTGCTGTGATGGCTCTTGGACACACACTTCCCACCATACGCTTCAACCTCTAAACAGTCTGGGGCTGAGTTAGTTACCCCTGCTCTAGAGATAATGAGCACAGTTTCAAATGAGAAAGGCTTTATGAATATCTGCAAAGAAATGTCTAAACTAAGCTTCACTGCCTAAGCAACTGGATTGCAATAATGGACAGATATCTAAAGACCCCCCCATTGAGGGGGAAAAAAGAAAAGAAAAAGAAATAGAGCATGACAGTATGTCTGAAGCCCTTCCCCCCACTTCTTGTAGGTAGAAGTCATGTTTTGGATTTGCTTCATGAAATATTGGATACAAAATCGATAGGCAACATCTTTTCTGGTCATCGTCTGTACAAGTATTACCTACCTTAAAATCAAATGTCTAAAAGACTAGTTAATTCAATATACTCTGATATTTCACTGTAGAAATTACAATGAAAAGAGGAGGAAACAAAGCACCATCAATCTTTTTTATCATAAAAATTACATAAGATTAAAATTAACTGTGTTTTGAACAGTATAATGTCAGAGTTCTCTTTGAATGCATAATTTATGAGATATGCAGCTGTTTTCACTTAGCTTGAAATAAGGCAGAAACAGCTTTGTGAAGAGAGAAGAAAGGGCCTTGTATTCTACAGCCTCAGTTCTTCAGCAAGATTAGTAGATCTTAAAAACTGGGGTGGTATTCCACTGACTGTCTACTGCCTTTAGTGGAAAGAGTTGCCAGTGTTGAAGGGTTCAGTTATTTTTCTACTGAAAAATATTCTATCTTACGCTGAAATATGACCAAGCCACTATTTGTGGTAGATGTAGAACTTTTTGTTATTAGTTCTAAAAATTCAGGTTTGCATTATTTAACACAGTTCTTTTGACTGGCTTTATGAAACAAAACACTTATGTATGCTACTAAGATGCAAATTAAGACATAGCAAGGGATAAAGTAATTATTAGGCAAGAAAAGTAAGCAAAAGAGCTGTTTTGCTAATAGAGACTGGTCTGAACTGGGTATTATTTCCGAATATGCAACTTATATATGACTGTGAGGACACGCAGGACATTTAAGGATAAATACATTAGACTTTACAAGTCTCCAACTCCAAATGATGGATAATGCCACAGTGATGTTCTCTTTGTCTTGCAGAAGATCCGATGCTATAGACACCTGGATTTAGTGAGTGTATTGCAGAGGGATCACTGTGCAAATATCACTGTGTGCTTGTCCTGCTCTTTTCTGCCTTATGTGCTGCCTCTGTCTGCACTTAGAAACAAGACGTGGGCCTGTGTGGACATTTGGACTGACCAACATCGACCTTCTCACATACTAATGCTTTCCTACTTATGAAGATTACAAAATAAAGTCTGAGAGCAACACAAGATGCAAATGTCATAGGAGCCATTCAGATGACCAAACACCTGTTTGATCATCCAGTTAATCTCCAGGATTTTTCTTTTTCTTTTATACAGTAGTTTCCTTGCTTTGTCAATCTATTATCTTAGAAGATTTAAAAGAAAAAGATTTAAAAAGAAAATCATTAAATTTGTTCTCACATATTTCATTTTTGAGTTAGGACTGCCCCTAACATGACTAAGTCAGCTACCCCTCCATCTTCCTAAAATTATCCATCATTTCTAGGAATTATTTTTGGTTAACTCATTGCCAGGTATTCTTAGCCATTTGAATGACAAATGTTAACACAAATGAGAAATATGTCAAACTGAAGATTTACTGAAAACTACATGAGAAAATGAGAAATTTACTTATTTCTTTGATTGAAGTCTCTGACTAGTGGGTCCACGTCTATATTTCTCAGTAACTACAAGAAATAATATGGAACATTAATTCCTAGGCTACTGAAAATTATAGCCATTATATCTATCAAGTTCACTTAATTACCTAATAGCCCACTAGGGGCTGGAAGAAGATGGAAAAGGCCTTTCCAAAATACCTTGGTAACTTCAGAAGATAAAACTATGCTTTCTGTTTGAAGTTCTCTGTTCTGAGCCAGGTTGCTAGTCCTTATTTACTGGTACTCCATGCATCAGTTTAAATGCAAGCTTCACTCTGAAGCACAGAAAAACTTGGACTTCTAGTTCCCCTCAGCTGATTCCAGCTTTCCAAGTGCATCACAGAAGGTTTTATGGCTTTACATACACTTTCTGCTCCCACCTCACCAATACAACCCTATGGTTATGCCTGTCTGCCATAACTCATCTCTGGATGGCTACAGAATAGCTCTGCTGTTAATACTTTTCAGCAGCTATTCATGGCAGGGGCACAAATAGGTGACATCTGAGGCCTCTTATGGACCAGGGACGCTTTTATATGCAAGGTGTTGATGGGAGAAGACTGCTGAGGGAGCAACAGGGGGCAGTTGCTAGCACAGGGTGGTATTACAGGAGCTGACAGACCTCGGTGGTACAAGTTTCACACCCTGATGCCTGTTTATTGCTGTGCCACAGAGAGAAGCCAGAGTTCCAAGGCAGTTCTGCTTACTTGCCAGTATTACCAGGAGCTATGTGATACATTAAAGAGGCGTAGCAACAGAGCCGCTAGCTACCTGTGGCTCTTTACCATCTGGGCCAGTTTCTGCAGGGGAAAGGACTTTGTTTTGTAGGCAGACCATCACTCATCTCTTCCTCTCTAGAAAACACAAAAGAAAAAAAACTGAGCAAGAAGTCACACCCACTACAGCTCAAGAAACAACTTCCAGTGAGAACCTTATCAGGGGAAGAAAGAGAGGAAGAGAGCACTCAGGAGAGGCTTTGTGACAGGCAAGCAGGATGCAGACACCAGTGCAAACACTTCTCCAGAAGCACCTCACATCTCTTGCTGTTTTGCATCCAAACACAGGGAGAATCACAGTCCCGGAATAACCTCAGTAATAGGCACAACACATTGAACAAAACCTCTGCAGCCATCCACTTGCAAGGGTACACCTTGCAGATTCTGCTTCTATAGGATGGTCTGGAGTGCTTTGCAAAGATCAGCTCCTGAATAGCCTTGCCTTGAACAGAGTTTTAAGCCTGGCCTGTGTAAGCTAAAAGATTAATGGATTAAAAGTGGATTAAAAAGAGTTTGAGGATCAGGTGATATCATCTGAGAGGTAAAGGACAAAATCTAAACAAAAAGCAGGAGCAATGCAAACTGGCGGAATTGAAGTGGATTATTAGTGATGCTGAATACAACCACAAAGTCAAGAAGGGAAACCTTTGACTTCTGGCACATGATAAATTGTTACTGTGTGGATGTAGAAAATAAAGAGTACAAAACCCAGTAATGCATATGAGGAATTCGCAGGTTTTCAAACTCTTCAGAATCCAGCAAAATGACCTTACATGACATTTAAGACTCCTGAAGAATTTTCAGACATTGGTCTTAATTTCTTAAATAAACTTAGACTCTATAAAGGGATTTTTCTTTAATTATTCAGTAGAAAAAGTCAGCGGAGACCTTAATGTTAAACAGGTATAATACACAAGGACTTCATCTAAATTGCATTTTTTCTGTTTATAAAAATATTCAACCTAATGAAGTATCCTCTAGTCTTTGTGACTAACGGTCTATGTGTTGCCATGCCAGTGAAACAAATATCACTGCACCAGATACAACAGAGTACCCCCACACTCAGGAATAAACAAAAACCTAAAGCAACATAGCTTTTCTGAGTGCTTGATTATACAGCTTAAGTGACCTAATTCTGTGAGCTTTCAAAATGCAGATTCTATTTAAATGAACCTTCTACACCTGTCAAAGGTGCTACAACCTGTTATTTTGATCCAGAAATTGGATTACACCTTTTTTCCCCCCTGAATTTTATCAGTGTTAATATCTCCTTTCCTCACCCACAAACCAGCAGCTTACAGGAATGCCTAGCCACTATTCAGACACTAACCAGATGAAGCACTGGTATGAGACCAGTGCAGTTCACAAGAACTGGCTTCTTTCTTTTCAGTCCAGATTTAATAAAACTCCTTTTTCCATTACAAACAGATCAGTTTATTGCATTGAAGTTTGATTTTGCTCAAGCAGTCAAACCGTTAAGGAAAATACTCTAAATGAGAATCCCCATTGCTCCAGTTAAATAACTGATGCTTGAAATAAAATATTATGGATATTATGTAATAAAGCTAATGGAAGTGTCTCAAAACAGAATATGATCAAAGAAAACTAGCAATAAGCTGACCAGCAATGAAATGATATTGCAAAGAAAAACTGGAAAATTTTGAGCATATTAAAGTTTCCTTCCCCCAGGGAGCAACTGAGGTAGAAGAAATTGAAAAGCTCTCTCAAGTACGCCAAAAAAAATATTTAAAGCCAAATACACAGTTCTTTGAATTTTCCAGCCTCTGTAAGAAGTGGCACATATTCCCCCCGCATCCCCCACCCTCACACACACACACACACCACGCGCAGAGGAATGTTTAAAGTGGTGTAAAACAAATATCTAATAGCTTGACTCTGAAATGGATGGTGGGGGAGGTATGTTCAGTGATCGCATGAAATAGTTTGATGTCTTGCTTGTACTTGACACAATTCAGTGCATTCTCCTGGGAGCACAGATCAGTTCTGACACATCCAGGCACAACGTGACAAATAAACTAGGTTTCTGAAACCCCTTTGCTCAAGTACTCGGCAGTATCATTAAGCAGTTTCCAAACCAAAGAAGCGTTTGAAGAAGTTAGCTGGGAGATGGCATTGCAGAACACCCTTGACACAGATTGCGTTCCTATCATTGCTAAATACCAGGAATCGCCACTCTGTCTGCTAACACTAACATTTATTTGACTATGACGTTAATTGCAGAGGAGAATAACTTTACCAGAGAGGACTGAATTTTGGCAGACATGCTCCACAGCAAACCGTAGAGCTCAGTCTTCTGCAGAAATAAGAGCACGTCCAGGTGACAGTTCACTCTCTTGCTTAAGCTTCAATTTTTGGAAGCCCTACTAAAAGGCAGCCATTTCTACCATTTGAACCACGGTACTGCAAGGCATATGGAGAATCGTGATTTCTGTGATCACTCTGCAGTGGGCATGCTGCAGTAGAAGCTGAGGCAGTTTCCCGGCTGGAGGGCCAGGGCGGTTCACCTCCTGCCCCGTCCCTGCGTGCAGTGCTACGAGCACCCCGCCGGCAGGACCCCGCCGCTCTCTGCCAACACCTCGGATCTGCGCAGAGCTCCGGGGAGCCGTCATCGCTCGCTGGGAACAGCCAGTTTACAACTGCCAGAATGTTCTGCAGCCTGTTCATGGCCAAACAGCTTTACAACACGTATCAGTGCCACATAGAATAGGTAAACGAGGGGAAGAGAACGAGACCAGTGGGAGACATTCACAGCAGCTATTGCATAACATGAAATCTTGTTTTATGCAGTAACACTAAGATGAAGTGGTGTAATTTGATACTTGTGCCTACGCCCCCACCAGTACTCTTCAAAACATACATATATTTGCCAAACATAACAGTGACGTACATTGACTTTGACTCAAAAGCTCATAACTGTGTTTACACCAAGAAACTTAAAAATGACTTTTAGCTACATAATGATTATATATTACACAACTACACATTGATCCCACACAGAATCATACCCTGAGCTCAATAGGATTTCTGATAAAGTAGAAGTATTCTCATCAGTCAAATCAAAAGACCAGTGACCTCTGTGTTAAGGGGAGATAAAAGTACTAAGCGTTTATTATAAACTGGAAATGTTTTTGCCTAGTACTATTGAATCAATAGAGTAAATGCAATACATTATTCAGAGCCAACAAAATTAATTTGCATAAATGTTTGTCATCACAACTATATTCATCAATACAAAAAAATTATTTTAGTAAATTGATGAAGTAAGGACCCTGGCAAAAATGTGTGTGCATACATAATTTCAATTTCAACTAACTTCAGTTCAGATTTCATCTAAAGGTTTTACCAAATCTGCTCTAATTCTAGAAGACTGTTCCTGCAAGCTGACAACATCAGCAAGTACCATCAGCAGATGAAAATCTTTGTTTTCTCATTTAGCAATTGAAATTTCAAAAGGAAGAGGTAAATATTTAATCTTTTCACTAGGAATTATCAACAGGCTTAATGCAAATCAAGGAATTCCTTGGCAAGTCTCCAGGAAAAAAAAAAAAAAAACACCACATTTTGAACACTATTTTGAGCAGCATCTAAGAAGTTACCTGGCACAGAGTTAGTACGCACTATGGCGTTTCAAAGGTTCAGCAACTTTTGCATCCAGCTCTGGCATATGGGGAAAACCATGTCATACTCCCCTTCTCCCAAGCTGGCAGGTACCTGCATGGAGGTATTTGCTGTTTGGTGTTCAATGCTCAGCCCCCAGGGGCTGACCAGTGGAACATTTTCTCTCAAATATCAACATTTTAAAAATAATAGTTTCTAGCAAAATACAGCTAATAGTCAGTTCTTCTGTTAAGGACGAAGATTATTTAATGCTTTTAAATATTTCTTAAATTCAATGGTAGTCACATAGAGTTAGCTAAAAATGGGGGGAAAAAAAAAGAAAAACTCTTCAGTTCCAGTATAATATTTTATTATTATTAATATCTAGAAGTTAAACACTCTGCTGCCTTTCATTGGGAAAATAAAAACTCTGAAAGCTTCAATTTGAAGAACCTGCATGAAACCACTATATGAAAAACGCTAAAGTCAATCCTGATGTCAAATATCAGCATGTCATTTCTAGTGTGTCAGACTGCCAGACAGTTTTCTATGCATTTAATAGCAAATGTCAAACTGCAAAAGATTCTGATTTCCACTTTGACTTTCAATGTACTGGAAAGGATGGAATAGGAAATGGACTTTACAACCTTTGAATACACCACAATTTGATGAAACCAAAGGGAATAAAATGAAACAAAGTTTGTAGCATCTATGTGGAAAAATATATGAAAAAACACTGAAAATGATGATTTAGACTTTCTTTTAGCTTATATAGAAGTACATTTTTAGTTTTAAAAGTTTAAATCAAAATTATTTTGTTAGCGTCCCCTACAGGTTTTACACCATTGTTCCCCAAGCAGCAAACATGACCTCATATGCATGTGGCTCCAAGATGAACATCGTGATTGCCACCTGACCTCTCCTAACACACACATTTGCCAAAATACAAGTAGATCTGTTCCCTGTGCAGTGGAGATGGAAGTTCAGGGCCACACTGAGACTATAAACCTCCCCAGAAATGGAGGATGGTTACAAACCTCACCACATTTTGGTAGACGTGCGGAGCTCATTTCCTTGACTTGAACTTCTAAGCGCCGAGCAGGATGTCTGTGTAACATAGCACTTCAACAAACATAAACGAACAAGGCACCTGTACTGGGTTATCTTGGCAGTGGTCTGGCATGCTCCCTGGGCAAAGAAGGAGCAAGCACTGTGCAGCAGCCACACAGTCACCCCTGCCTAGTGTATGACTGAGCCCCGCGGCTTCGGCAGGGAGGCAGCAGGTCGGTAGCGCAGGGCGCTCACCCGTCACAGCCACGCATAGACCTGCCCTGCTTCTCTAGTTACAGCAGGACCGAACCCAGCCCTGGTAACAGCAAGCCTATTGAGAAGAGAACATGCAGCTGGATATATTAATAATTACCATATTGTTGATTTCTGGGTGCTGCCCAGGTGACATTTCATGATGTTGCTCCCTTCCATCTGGAAGGTTACTGAGCAGGGAATGGAGGACTGCAGTTATTGCGGGCACCTGTCATACTCAGTAAATAGATACTGTATTCTTAATATTGTGAAAATGGAAAAACTTATGTTCCATAGAAGGAAGAGGAAACACTTACTGGCAAACATTTTAACAGTTTATTATACAGTTTCTTTAGAGTGGCTAGCCAATGCTGCTAGCAACTTTGATCATTTTTTAAAACTACATATAAAACAGACTCATTAATGTGGCCAGATGAAAATATATAACCCAGGACTAGTATAAATAAAGCAGATAATGATTTCATAAACTGTATCCAAACACCCACACCACCACTGCCAACTCATCCCCCAAGATAAAAGGGAGAGTGGGAGATGAGCTAAAAGGAAAAGAACTGGCCCAGCTGTGCTGGCTATTCAGTTCTTAATACACGTGGATAAATACGTATGAGTTATGTCAATATATTTTGGAGTGTGGAAGTAATTATATTATTTTGTCTTTTAGAAAGACTTCCCTGCCCTCCCCCCCCCTCCCCAAGAGAGATATTCAGATATTCTTTTCCCAGTTTAATTAATGGCATTTGTGCCACTGATATTTTGTGCCACTGATATCAGAATGGGAGAATCTGGACCAATATACTGAAAGCTATACAGAGGAACTCATGCAAAACACTAGGTTTTTAATAAAGTATTACATACATATGGAAGGCTACTGGGAAAACATCTGAAAATACCAAATTCTAAATCACAGCTACTAAAAAAGAACTGTGAAAATGGGGTAAACTTTAGCATATATTTCACTATACTACTCTGCCACAACTTCAAAAATTTAACTAAATTAAACTACTTAGGCAGAATATTCAATTTGTGCTTCCATTTTCTAAGTCTTGGAAGCATTAAAGTATTAAATTTGCAGTAAGCCTATGCATTCAGTAGAAATGTCACTGACACAGCAGACAGAATTTTTCTCTTTAGCTTTGCCAGGCCTTCTTTTATCTGTACAGAGAGGAAAGGAGATATTCACTTCAATGAATCCCTGCCTGGGATTTGTATCTTAATTCAGTGGCTCTCACCAAAGCAAATAAGCAACACCCAAAACTAAGTCATCCACGCTTTTATGTGCTGTATATAAGTATTAATGTATGCGTGTATATCTTATTTTTGGTCATCCAAAGAAGGAAAATAAATTCCTTACATTCCTTATTAAATAATTAAAACTACACATAACTGCCAAAAGTCCAAGTACTGCCCCGTTAGCCTACCAGTTAATCACATTTAATCAGTTTCTTAAAATATAACCACCTTCATTTTCAAGATGCAATTCTGTCATTCCTGCTTAAAAGAGAACATTTGAAGGTTTTTGAAAGTACTATCATGTATTCATGGCTACCTCCTAAAATGAAGATACAGAAAAAATTCAATACTGTTTGGGATACTCCATCCTAGACCAATACTCATTTAATCATTAATTAAATAGGATTATACCATGTTCAAGTCTTTTCTTTCATGTTCTTTGTTAGTTTGCCACTAACACTGTGTGAACATACAAGCTGGATAATATGTAGGACGCACATAAATGATCCAGTTCAAAAGAATATTAGTAGTGGACATTCTTTTCTTCTTTTACAGAGAAACTAGTGTTGAAGAGAGATTAATATACTGAACATCTGTGAGAGATTTAATCCACTCATCCAGTTATTCTACAGGGAGCTTTATCCATAGTTTATGATTTTTTTTTTTTTTTAAACAAGCCTTGTAAATATGCATAATAAAGCTGAGGGGTTCCAAGTCTTTCTAGCAGAAAAAGCATGATTAGAAATAGATTTATCATTTAGAGATTAAAAAAATACTTTTATAAATATTTTCAGAGCTTTCATAGCTGTGGGGAACAGCCTTGCAGCAAAGCAGATTTGTATGACCTGAAAGAGCTCTCAACGTACGGATAAATTAAATGCTTAGAATATTTTGAAGCTTTGTAGAAAACAAAACCATCTACTCCTTTCAGGGTTTAGTAAGAATTTAAAAAATACAGGAATTTCAAGATGCAACATAGAACTTTGCACTACTGCAGGAATATGCTATTTTAAGCTTTGAACTCCAAAACAAATTATTTTGCTGCTACACGGGGCACCAAAAATTCCCATTGTAACATGTCAGTAATGAAATCAAATCAACAAACTCTCTGAAGTCAGATTAGCGCTTAGTAGTATACCATAGCTTGTTTTAATAAAGATACAAGAAAAAAGTAAAATTGGTCAACCTAATTCATAGAATCATTTAGGCTGGAAAAGACCTCCAAGATCATCCAATCCAACCTTTAACCTAGCACTGCCAAGTCCACCATTAAACCTTTAAACCAGGTCACTAAGCTCTGAATCCAAACATTTTTTGAAGACCTCCAGGGACGGTGACTCAGCTACTTCCCTGGGCAGCCTGTTCCAATGCTTCACAACCCTTTCAGTGAAGAAATTTTTCCTAATATCCAACCTAAACCTCCCCTGGTGTAATTTGAGGCCATTTCCTCTTGTCACATCAGTTGGCACTTGGGAGACCTTGCTACAGCCTCCTTTAAGGTAGTTGTATACAGTGATAAGGTCTCCCCTGAGCCTCCTTTTCTCCAGGCTAAACAAGCCCGTCTCCCTCAGCTGCTCCTCACAAGACTTGTTCTCCAGACCCTTCACCAGCTTCTTTGCCCTGATATTAGATAAAATGTCTTTAATATTGGTCAGCCCAATATCTTTGTGTGCAAATCTTTGAGTACACAGAACACCTCAATGTATGTAACTGCTTCGACATAGTCTTTAATAAATTCTCTTGAGAAAAAATTAAAGTATAAAAATACAAACCAGGCTACCACATAACACGATTGCCTATCCTGCCCATCCAAACTGGATTTGAAGGTCTGTTACCACGAGAGAACGAAAAAAAAAGTGGAAACACTGCTAACATGCTTAAAAAAATAATAATGGAAATCATGATATTGTTCCACATGAATATGTGAGATCATTTGCCATACTTGTAGATTGTCAGTCAGCTATTTGTATGAGGCTGGAAAGAATTTAAAAAAAAAAAAAAAACAAAAAAACAAAAAAACCACACCACACGCTGATTTAGTTAACTTTGTTATGGCTGGCAGGTTACGAATAGCAACCACTTCAAGCATTAAACAGTGATTAGTTGCTGAGCAATTCAAAATGTGAAATACATTCTGAAATTCTACAGAAAAACTGAATGTGACAAAGGAGAAAGCAAACAACATACTTGGATATAGGGACAGATATGTCCCCCGCAAAAGTCAGTCTTCCTCCTGCCTGTGCCTGGCAAGGCTTCAATAGAAGCATCTTGTTGAATTTCAAGCACAGCTTTCTTGGAAAGATTTAGACCAGAAAGAGAAGAGCAGTAGAGTGATCAGAGGTGCTAACCTGATGATCCACGAGAAACAATTGCACAAGCAGTGCCTATTAAATCAGGGTAAGACAAGACTAGGTGATGGGATGAGTTTGATCTTCCACAAAACATTGCCACAGAGAAAGAGCAAATTAAGTGTTCTGCATAGCAATTGTAGATAGCTTGAGGAAAAAAAAAAAAATTCTATACAGCAACAAGCTTATGTAGGATATAAGAAGGAACTTCTTTCCGTATTTAAATATAACTACAGTTAAGAGGTTACCTAGAAGCTTTGTTAAGACCATCTTGGACAAACATCTGTCAGAAGTGGTTTAGACTCAGCTGATCCTGCCCTGGGCTAAGCAGGTGGGCTGGCCAGCTTTGACACCTGTCTTCAGAATCTGCTTTGTGATCTGCATGCAAAAAGTGCAAGAATATTTAGAGTATAAAAATCATTACTCAAGTCACTCTATTCAGAGGAAATCACAAACGTGTTTTTATACAAGTCAGATAAACAAATAGCTAGAACTATGTAGCTCTGCTGGTGGTGGACATTATTACCATACGTAGTAGTTCTCTAGATATTACCATCAGATGCTATAAACGTGCCTAGCAGCTGATTGCATATGAGGCAGAGGAGTATGCAAGCTCTAATAAGAACATTTACTCAAAATCAGTTTTACCAGCACTGCAGGTCTGACAGAAGAAAGATAGTGAAGCAAGGCAGAGTTTTGACTGCAGCCAGATCTCGTAATTAACTCTACATCAGCAACATTGCTACGTGCAATTGAAGTACCACGTGTTGCTTGAAAACCCGCCCGCTTCTTGTTGCTGTGCCACCTCAGCCAATAAATCATCATTTTAAAACAAGTAACCTGCAAAATTTTACTATTGTTCAAATAGATATTTAAAACTATTTCTGCTTGAACATTTGTGAATCCAGACACTGTGGTTACTGAGGATGATAGTTAACAATCTCCCAGGCAGAAGTTGTTTAAGTATATGACTGCATAAATATTTCAGAAGCTAAAACTGAAAGTTCTTGTGTTTATAGGTGAGTCCTGTGGGCATTTGTTTGCTGCTCCTGAAAACCAGCTTACCTTTGTCTACCATGGCCACAGGTGGTAGGTATAGAGGGGGATTGACACTAATACACTATCATACTTATAAAACTCTCTGTAAAAACAAACATCTCAGAGATGTGACATCATAATTAAAAACTGCTGGCTTCTACTCAGAAATATGTCCTCAGTTGTTCTCCTCTGGCAATAAATATATGGATGTTTTGAATACTAGCTTACCATAAAATAGATTTGAACTCTGATTTTTAAAGTATTGTGATTATCCCTTTTCTATTCTAAACCCCAAATTCAGAGGTTCTCAGAAGTGTCTGTACAAAAGACTTTTATAGGGAGTATTTAAAACGAAGTTACGAGGGAACCAGAGCTACAGCTCATTTGCAGAACTGAGTCCAGGCCACGAACTATTCACTTTCTGCTCTCATGTTACACGTGCTATCGTCTTTTCAAACGCTGAAGGATTAGGTTGTTTATTGACATGAAATAATAAAAACAGAGGAAGATAACACGAGAATAATCAGATAAGCAGGAATAAAAGGTAATCAAGACCCAGACAGGTTATTATACCTCAGTTCTAATTAAGTGCTAAAACCTTTCCTAAGGAGACTGTCTGTTAATGTGGTATGTTATGCAAACTTTGAACTTGTACACCTGTCACTGATTAACACCAAGTTCTAAGCTGTATGTTCTATAGTGGCCGGAATATTGTTTGCTTGTAGACCTAATATTTATTAGGATTTGTTATTTTTGACAGTTATGGAAATCTCATTAAAGGCATTGGAAAATAAACGCACTAAGCATTAGCAGGTTGATATTTAAAGGTAGGAAATAATTAATACCATCTACTGTTATCCAGGATTACAAGATACCTACTTTAGTTTTAGCAATTAGCCAGAGAATTTTGGTCCAGATTCTTGAAGATGTTAGAGCTGATTTTTTCCAGTGAGAATTAGCATCCAAAGGTCTATGCTTTTTTGCAAGATAGCATCATTTGATGTTCTTAAACAACTGGATTGTCTTATGCAAATATGAAAGATTTATAGCTATTTTAATGAGAAGTTTCATTTATTATTTGCTAGGAAGGAAGGAAAAGAAAAAAAGTGACCTGGCTATTTCAAAACAGCTGTCTACAGATCATTGGCTCCTACATGTGTCTAGAGGTCCCAGGGACCCTAAAATTTTGCTGCAGAATCAATGAGTTTCCTATACTAGAACATTATTTAAATCATCTTTTACAAATTAGAGAAAAAATTTTTTGAATTAATTTACATACAATTTACCAGTCAGGAATTTACTTCACATTTAAGACTTCATAATTTTATGATAGTACTTATAGAACAAGATACACTTTAAAAAAAAAGAGTCTCCTGAAATTTTGTTTTCTTTTGGGCCCCTAGGTAAATCCCAAAGTTATTATTGGATTTCCCATTCAGTGAAATATTGACGAGTCATTTTAGCAATCCAGGCTTTGGATCTGTTCACATATAGTCATCTGAATTTCATGTAAGAAAAAATATGAAACAATGAAAAAGTCATTAATTAAACAATTTATTGCTGTGACAGCAACAACCTTAAACTATGGATTTTAAGTTGAGAAAAAATCCCCAAGAAAACACTTCAGTAAGGACAATCCAATTCTGCTTCTATGAAATAACCTACAGAGCAAATGAGTTTCAAATTCTTTCACAGTTTTGCAGTGGCTCTCAGAGGAAGTATCCCTTTAGTCACAGTACTAAACTGACATTTTCACACGATTTTCAGAGCCCAAGAACACAGAGAGAACAAGCAGCTACCTGTTATTTAGGCAATATAATCTCACACTTACAGTGCAAACAAATTTTACTCTTTGTGCAGCGTTTTCAGAGAGCACTGCGTGCTGTGACACAGCCCTCCTCCCAGACTTCACCACAAGCAAAGCTCATTTGATGGCACAAGCATTTTGTTCTTTGAGCATTTAGACAGTGCCATCAGAAGAAAGGAGCAGAATTAAGCTCTAGTTACTTTCCACTAAAGAAACAGATGTTCCAAGTATTAACACTGTAGGTGTCAGGTATTCCACAACTGTAGGACATGAAATGTCATCTTTAACCTTGCAATAGAAAGAACAGTATAGCTCTCATTCTACCAACTTATTGCTAGTTTCTTGAACTGTCTTAAATGATGTTTAATGAACTATCCCCTATTTTGAGTTTCTGAAAATATTCCATAATTCAATTTTTGCTCATATTATGTGAATTTTTATCCTTCAACTTTTTTCTTTTAATGCATTTTTCTACTCACAAATAAACTAACTATATAACGCAGTACTAACTATATAACAGCTGTTGTGTGACAGGGATGAATTTGAATGGCAGAACTTGGGATCCCAGATTTTCTGAACTACAACACCAATAAAATGTTTTTGTCCTCCTCCCCTTATACAGTAATTCACTGAACAAATCCTAATGTAGCAGTTCACTTGGTTTAAAACATCTCAGTCATGAATTTGCAGACAGTCTCAATGTATCAGGGAAATTAAAGGTTGGTGACACTATGCTTTTTGCTACTTATTGCAATATAGTTTGAAACTTTGGTTAAGACACTAAAGGTTTCCTAGAAGTCCAAGCACTGAGGACATAGAGCTGACCTTATCTGCATCCCTATCCTGTCCCATTTTGCATGATGGCATCTCTGCTGCCAGCTAACACAGGTATCGTGCTTTCCTGCAGAAGGGATTCAGGAGTGAAAGGAGCAAGTTATTGACAGCACTGCTCTTCTCTGTCAGCAAAACCCAGCTAACTGGTAGGGACATCAGTGAAACTTGTCTCTGCCCTTTAAAGACCAGAAGATCAGCTGTCATTCCTTCCGCAGTTTTTTTCCCTGCCTCTCGTTCAGTTTCTCAGTTCTTCTCTGGTAGAGAAGAAAGCATAAGCACCTCCCAGCACCACTACCAAGCCCTATATGAGAGCATCTACTTGGTAAAAGCTACAGTGATACATAGCTGAATTCTATCTAAGACCTGTTACAAAAAGAAGCAAAAGCATCGAGTATATCTATTCCTGAAGCACCTTTACAGTAACTGGTAGTGTTTGCCTTCAGTGCTCCCGGATCAGGAATTCACCTCTGTGTGCTCCAGGGATCTATTTCTTGGTTTTCTGTGCACCTGCTGTAGTCTTTGGGCCATTAGATCAGATATTTTTTCACTTCATTTCTTTCCTCAATTAAGCTAATAGCAAGTTTTGCTTAGAACCACTGGCACAAGGTGTAATTATGATGACAAAATAGTTTTAGAATGTTACTGTAGCTGTACTGTATGTGGTTAGCAAATTAGTTATCTCACAAATCAGAGTGCCTATCAAGTACAAGTATTTCTGGATTGCCTACAGTAATTACCATTTTGTTTTTGCAGTGATTTTTTCCAAATATAAAATTTTGTCAGCTGTGATCTGATTATTAACATTGGGGGTTATATGTGTTTCCTCCCTGCTTGTTGTAGGAAACAATGAGCACTGAAAGTGTGAAAAGAAATAACTAACGGTAAGAATGATTGTAAAGCCACAATAGCTTTCACTGTCTGGTTTAAATAATGGTTGAAAGAGTCTCAGGGTCTTTCTTTGTTCAGCCTTGTAAGTGTTCAGCAATTGTTAGCAACATGGAGCACAAAGGTACAATAGTCCCAAGGAGCCGACAGTCACAAAAGACAAAATCTCAGTCTTTACTGACCAAGTCTCACCTGGAGCAAAGCAAAGCCATTAACAGCCTTCCAGTCTAATATTGTATTTTGTGCTTTCACGGTTTGGAGTTCTGCAAACTCTGCTGCTCAATTCCTCCTCGCCAGTTTCCAGATACAGCTCTGGTGCTGAATAGATTTGTTTAGGAAAGGGGCTCTCCACATCTAGAACCTAAAGTGCATGCATTTGTCATAGTCAGCCTGAACTACTTGTTGGTGCACTTAGACCTGTGCAACATCTGTGGGCAGAAGTAAGATCCTTTCTGATATTCATCCTGGGTTATTACAGGCATTCAGAAGCAGCATTTGTCTCAAGAATAAACACAAAACTGGCAGCGTTAGTCCAAAACTAGCCCCTTTGCTGCCCATATGCCTCTATCTCAACACCAAGAAGTAATAAGTTACAGAGCACTTTTCCACAAGGAAAGTAATTCTCATCTCTGATATTCAGGCCCAGCTTTTTTTT
>VXAL01015524.1:253689-275773 GCA_013399475.1 Chauna torquata
TTTTTTTTTTTCTTTACACCTACTGAATCTAATACAGTATACTGCTCACACAGTAAGGCTTTTAAAATTAAAAACCAGGTGATGAACTAGAATGTCAAGTACAGTCTGTGCCAGAAGGAAAAATGAAGCAATTTACACCTGGTCTCTGCAAAAGAAAAGGGAGAAAGACACAGAATTGTCTTGTGATCTCTGAAGCCATATGAGATGTTCCCTGACTAAAATTGTTTGTAAAGTGTAATACAAATTTTTTTAAACCAGTATTAATTTCCTTTTAATTAGTTTGCTATATTGTTTTTTCCAATTAGCATCATTAATTTAATTCAGTCAAACTGGGAGTAAAATTTGTGAACTAAATTCTGCATTCAATTTTACTCAAGTAAACCTTGGTCAAAAAAAAAAAAAGAAAGAAAAAAAATGTGACCACGTTGTTTGCAAATACAGTTCTGAATGAACATAGACATTTTAACAGCTCAGCCAAGCAGAAACAGCATTAGATTTCTTTCCAAGTTTATTCATTTCAGAATATTCTTTAGCAAGTTTAACACTCTGACTAGCTTTTCTTTATTCAAATGTCATCAGCTGCAATCCACTAAAACTATTTACATTTTAGTTCATCATTTGGGATAAAATTCTTTGACAAATTTCTGAAACAAAGGGCAATTTTTTATTGTATCTTTGAAAACAGGAGATTGGACTAGAACTTTGATATCAGTTGTTTTATAATGAAGATCTGTTAACCTGTTTAGAACTATTTGCTTGAAATCACTGATATTTAAGATAAAGAGAAAAAACCTGTTTATTATCAGAGGCTGAATTTCAAAGTGAAATCTTTTATTATTGATCTAGTTGCATGTTTTCAAAATGTTTATGTATTTCATAACAGAAATATCCCTGTCAGAAAATGTTCATCTTGAAAGAGTTATGTTCCTGTTAGATTTTCTGTGCAATATCTGAAAGATTCAATTTTTCGTTATTTGCAGATTGTGACTTCAATAAGCTGCTCCAAGCTTAGTGCACCACTCAACCTGCTGTAATTCATCTAAAATCCATAACTGGATTCCATGACACAGAAGAAATTACTGTTTACTGTTATTCTGTTTTCTCTTAAAGTACTGCAAGTCTGCTGGATCTCTGCTTATGGACTGAGTTCTCCAACACAGGACAGAAAATAGAGCTTTTGATCAGATAATTTTTTGTCCTTGGATTTACTGTAGGTATCAAAAGACATTTATTACAAGGTTATTTTAAATAAGTTGCCAATTTATATTCTGTGGCAAGGTTATTCCATTGCTCTTTGACATTAGATGTGTAAAGCAAACCAACCAACCATATAGAATCTACATAAAGGCCTTTGTTGGCCAAAGGAAAAAAAAACCATCTCCCAAAACTAATAATCACTTTTCTAATTAAACAAACAAACAAGCAAACAAAATTAGGAACCTCACAGAAGCTCTTTCAATGCTCCTAATCTCTCTCCCACATTCTCCAGTAGCTGTTCAGCAACAGGACATACATATATATAAATAGGATAAGATAGATGTATACGTATAAGATACATACACACATACATACACACACATGTAGGGGTATGCATATCTATTATATACACTAAACACAGAAAGATTGGATTTTCAGCTCCAGAAAGTGTGTAGTACTCCTTCCACAACAAAAACGTTGTTGTTTTCGTTTCTTAGGTTTAACAAAAATAGCTCTATATTCAATACCTTCATGATCATTCTCAACCTAGTCAGGCACAAACANTAGGGGTATGCATATCTATTATATACACTAAACACAGAAAGATTGGATTTTCAGCTCCAGAAAGTGTGTAGTACTCCTTCCACAACAAAAATGTTGTTGTTTTCGTTTCTTAGGTTAACAAAAATAGCTCTATATTCAATACCTTCATGATCATTCTCAACCTAGTCAGGCACAAACACTTGACTGCGTATAGGTGGGAAGTGTCAAAGAACTAAGAGGCGTAATAGAGGATTTCTTCCTTTAATGGCTTTATTTCTAGCAATTCCGTGCCTCATTCATATTATCTGCATATTATCTTCTAACAAGTTCAATAGAAAATTCTCTAACACTACCATTGGCAGGGTAGGGGGCTGACACAACTAGCTATAACAGCAAGAGGGGCAGAACAGATCTTATACTGAGCCTCTCCTCCCTCTCCCAGGGAACTCTAGGGCCTACCTGCACCTGAAAGGCAAGGCAAACTTCAGCCAACAGAATGCGGCATCCAGTACCTCTCCCTCCATGCCTCTGTTTCACTATCTCAAATCCCTTTTTTAACTTGGAAAGGGGACAGATGCAGAAACTCAAACCCCAAAACGATCTGTGTGCAAGAACAAAGGGAAATGAGTGTAATCTGGAAACGTGAAGTACATTTTGTTAATATTGCAGTAGGGCTGCAAATCACATTTCAAAGTGCTATGATCAATAATGACATCATGCAGCAAATGTGTTACAGTAATTGCTACAACTCCCTCCATTCTTTGAATCTGCAGCCTTTTCAAGACATTGACAATTTGGCCCAAGCCCTCACCCATCATTCTGCGGCAGTCACCATTACACTAATAACCTTTGTGCACATTTGGCCAGCTCTTGCTCTGACTGCTGCAATAAAGTACATGTGTCTGAGGATTTTTTCATAGCTCTGGTGCTAGGACACTTTCTAATCGATGCAGCTCTGCATCAGACTGTATGAGACCGCCTTTTCAGTACCGCTGTTCTCAGGTGTCTGGTGGCACACTGCAGTTTTTATTCTGTAATGCTAAATCCCAGCACGTGTGCTACACTTGGCATGCTCACAACTTCTGAGGGACTTTGACCTGGTCTCATTGCACAGGTCCACAGGGACTTTCACTGCTCTTGGTGCACAAGTGTTCAGCTATGGTAAGTATTTTACAAAGAACACTTTACTCATGTGCTTATTGAAATAGTGCATTACACATTTGCAGATTCTTAGTTTTGCTGACTTGCCCATTTCTTCATAACTGCTTTCTTCCATTTTTGCCATATTGTGGCTATTCTGACAGGAAAGTCATTGGTAGCTTTTCACTTAGTCTGAAGTTTTAACTTGCTTTGTGGGAGACAGAAGATAATTGTGCCTCCTTCATAAAGGAGAAATCAATAACACTGTGCCATTCCAGCTGGATGCTTGATGGAGATCTTCAAGAACATGTTGTATACATCTCCCTTGGTAGGTGCAGTGCTTTGCCGTTGTTCCTTAGAGCTTTTCCTGATGTCTAACAAACTTCTTTTGTTGTAATTTAAGCACCCTGCTCATTATGTGCAACACACAGGGAAGAGTTTAATTCTTACCTCTCACCTATCTGAAAACTCTAAGGGCAAAAAAACAGTTTTGGCTCTAGACAAATTCAGCCTCAACTCCTGCAACCTTTCCTCACAGGACATTGTCTAGAGGTGATGGTTCTCAGATGCCTGTTCTCAACCTCTCTATTTAGTCCTTATCTTATCCACCCACAGGAGACACAGACCACACCTGAAGCCTTATCAGAGCAGAAGAAATAATTTAGATTAATAATAATAATAATTCTAAACAGTATTCTGGCTTCTATTCTTGATTCAACATAGTCCTCTCTCTCTGATTTAAAGTCAAGTTGAAAACATCCAAACTAAACAGCATAATGACTTGGAAAAATGTAATCAAAGAACTTCCAGGAAGGAAGCTGTGGTCAGCAGAGTGACCTTAGCTCACTCTGACTCAAAAAAAGAGATGAGGGGTGTGGATGGATCAGAGCATTTCATGAAATTTGAGCTCAGTTGGAAATCAGGGTTAAAATACTTTTAAAAATAAAAATTATTAATTACCTGTTGCACTCTTTGTTACAGTTAATGAAAACAAATCATCAGATAAAACACCAGGTCTGCTCTTCATGCATAGCCGATTCTCATTCTATTACCCCCATTTTACAGATACAGAAGCTGCAGCACATTTGGCAATCTGCCTAAAAGTAATATAGCAGGTCAATAAGAATCAATAAAAAAGTATGGCATCATACTTAACACGTGAAGAAGTTTTGATTAAAAAACACAAGGATATTGTAAAGAAAACTTCCCCATACACCACCTTCCATAAGCTAAGCTGCCAAAGAGAATGGAGAATCCTGAAGGCAGAGCAATACACACTAAGGACCCATCCATCCATTGAGCTGAAACTATTGAGACAAATAGCAAAGGCTGAGGGACCAGAGGGCTCACTCGCACAGCAGGTGTTACATACTGTTTTGAACATCATGGAATGAAATTGTGGGAGGCAACTGGTGGCTGACCCACAGCACAGCATTAACACTACTGGTACATCTTTGACCTTGGTTGGCCATGTACAGCTGGCTCTATTGTAATCTGAAACACCATATATGTTTTCCTTGAAGTGGCTGGGGTCTTTCTTTGCTTTCTTGTATTGGCAAGTTGGCTTAGAAAATAAACTAAAATCTAAGACAGATGAAGTGTTTTTCTTTTAGCACAAACATTTCTTTTTGGACCAAACTCCAGAAAAAGATATTAGAATTTTTAGCAAAAGTGTATTTGGGGTGCTGCTTTATACTATGATATTTTGTTATAACTTCCCTTAGCATTGCATGTGGTCAGCTATAATAATGCCCTGATCAATAACCTGGACGGCAGACAAATAGGCAGGAAAAATGAGGAGCAAATTAAAACAGAAAACTTGCACTCTGAAGACCAGAAGGCTTGAGAGCCTCACCGCACACATCAGTTAAGCACTAATTCTACACCAAATTTAAGCTGCATGCATACAGATTGTTTTGCTGCAACTTTCAAAGCCATTCTGAAAGTTTACTCAACAGAAAACAAATTTTTGCTCTGTCTTAACTTACTATCTTCTGCCTGATCATACCAGAAATTACACCTGAGTGATCAGGACTTAAATTTTCACCCCAAAACATTTCTTGAACTATGATCACACAAAAAGTTGTCCCATCAGCAGAAGTCATTTTACACTTGCAGCATAGCAATCACACCTGTTCCCTCAAATTACTAATGCAAGCAGCTCTTAAGGCACTAGTCTTTTGAAAATTGACTATTTAGTGAATCACTCGAGGCAAGAATTTCACAGCGACTGCAGGGCACTTTACAACGCTTTCTTGCTGTCTGCGGTTTGACATTACTAAGCAAAGGACAGAAATATCTCAGTTTCTCAAATCTGTATCCCTACTGTTCACTCTCCTTTCCTGCTGTACTAACTCCTCAGTGCTACTGAGGCAACTGTTTGCATGGCTACAGCTTGGCCTGACAGAAACTCAGAGGTACAAATACAGATTTATTTATTTAAGCCAGTTTCACAGTCCAGACCCTAGACGTGGCTGCCCAAGTTACACTAGCACAACTGCAGAGGTGATGTGAGGACACAGCAAGGAGAGAGAGGACACAGCATTGCAAAGGGCAGTATCACTGCCAAACGCTGTATAACATTAAACCCTGTATAACGTTAAACCACAGCCACAGAAAGACACTGGCATCGGTAACGGAGATGTGTCCTCCCCCGCTGCCTTACAGCTCAGTGACTCACCAGCAGTGGCGGCAGCACTGCTTGTTGGGCTGGACTGCGAACTGGGAACGTACAACTGACAACCTGTGTTAGAAATATCCTTCTCCCTTGTTTGAGAAATAGTCAATAATTCCACAGAACAGAGAAGAAAGGAAGTTTAGGAATTAATTTTTAAATCAAAAGGTCATTCCAGTGATACCATTTTCATTGCAGCCCTGTGGCTATACTGGCAGAATTCATGGTTGGTAGCCTGTGGCTCCAGGAAGGGAACCAGCTGTTGAGAGGGCAAACTTCTGGAAGACCGGCAGCCCCCCAGGGCACCCTGTGGTGCCTCTCCCCAGCACTGCAGCGTCATCCTCATATGTGCTCAGCAGCAACTCCACCTGAGCTGCTGGGACAACCTTGCAGGGGACAAACCACATTAATTTGAAACTTAAAATCAAAGTATAGAAAATAGCTTTAAGGTCTCAGTTTATGCAACACCAAGTCTCAACTTTAATGGAAAAGTACAAAACATAATAGATATAAAACAGACATTGGACCAACTCAGAAACAATCTACCTTTGTTGTGGAGAACATTGGTACATCAGCTGAGAGTTTTTAACATCAGCTTGGCCTGAATCTCCCTTCACAAATGACAATTTTTTGTCATCAATACCCAATACTACCTTCCAGAATCTTGACTGAACTCAGAGTTTCACTGTAGAGTACTTGGTATCTCTACATCACTACATTTGGGAACATGAGTGTCCTACTGCTTTCTACAGTCCCATTCCTAGCATTATCACCTCCTAACTCTTTAGCTACATACTTTCAATCATTATTCCAAGATAACAGTTCTTTTAGCTATGACAATAATCTATGGGATAAATTGGGTCTCATTAGGCTGATTGTAGGGAGACAAGTGCAAAAGGAGATCATTTATAAATTAGTCAGGCGAAGAATATTCTGAGCACATTTCCAGCACCACTGATTAGGCTGAAAAATTCACTAGGAGGAAATAAAGCCTAAAGAAAAAATCAATCAAGCTTACTAATTAATGGCAAATGAGCATTTATCTGCAATTGTTTCCTTAACAGCAACCTCTCAGTCTTCAAAATATCATAAAACAGTTATTGTTTATATTTTGGCAATACTCAGTCCTAATGAGGATTAAGAAATCATTATTCGAGATGTTATACAAGCACAAACAATCATACTCTGAACTGTGGCACAGGGCAAAAAAAGGATTCAAGATAGAAGGACGGTAGCCAGGAAAACATTTCACAGTGATATGAGAAGGTCCAGATTTCTTATTCTGCGCCTGTCCTAACCTCTCAATAAAAACAGCATAGGAGAGGAAGGAAAAAGGAAGCACGGCAAAGAGCTCAAGGAAACGAAGAGGAAGCACAGGAAGAAGGAAATACATGGATCCTGTGTATTGCAACATATTAGATGCAGTCTCTAGCTTCCTGTTAGCACAGCTCTGTTTAGGCAGTTTGTACACATTGCATTAAAATGAAGATGTGGCTACTGGAAAGCATTCGTAGCATGGGGTACTCAAAGGACACTTTCGAGCATCCTACAGACTGGAAAAGCAGCTGTGTGTTTTTAGGGTAGTGTTAGGTCCCAGCTAATAAACACAGTGCTTGGCTAGCACAGCCGTACCACTCCGTCAGCCTGCAGCATTGGGAATGCAAACTCATTCCTCCCAGAAGACAGAGCAAATATAAACTTCCTGCAGGGTGAAATCCAGCACAGCCCCCCCGCACCCCATCACATCCTACCTTCCCCTTTCTCTCTGAATGAAGTGTGAGCTTTGGAGAGCACAGCTGCCCCAAAGTGCTGTAAAAGGTTCCTCGTGCCCTGTCCTTCGCCTTCTTGCTCCCTTTACCCCTGAAAATCACTTGTAACCATCCAGTATCCTAAAAGCAATATTTAAAAGGTTTTTTAATTTTTTTTTTTTTTGTGGGCTTGACTTTGAATTCAGCATTTTAATATCATTTGAAGTTTATTATGCGGCTGCAATTCTTTGCAATTCCATACTGCATATTTTCATTCACCACATTAATGTTTAAAAAAAATTAAAAAAAACTAAATCCTGTCCCTAAGATGAAAGCATCCATCATTTCACACATAAACGGTTCTATAACTTCTCCCAGGGAAGAAGAAATAGTCCTTTTTGTATGATTCACAGAAGGATATGATACAAATTTTGCCTATTTACACTGTTAATAGGCTTTCTACAGACGACAAATGATGACAGAACATGCTCCTGCCTTCCATGGTCCAATGAATACAGGCCAGTGGAGACATCCCACTTTACTCCAGTGCATTCTGGATGAGGGACTTCATCTTCCCCACAGTCATTTTATGTTTACCCACCACAGAAGTTGTTTTTAAAGAGAAAAGAACCAACAGAATAAGTTCCAAGACAGTTCCTCAATACTGGTAGTTTGTAATATCTTACTTGAGTTCATTTGTATTACAGCAACGCACTTCGAGCTAATAGTGACATTTTTGAATAGAAATAGATTTAAATAAAATTTTAAGTATTGAAAAAGCATGAGAAACTTTTTCCCAAAAAGTATCAACAATCAAGTTAAGGACTGCTATTTCTACAGAACATTACATTGAACATTTTAAAGAACGTGCCCAAGAGAAATTTTAGTAGATTTGTGTCATCATATCTTAAAAGAGCCTTTAAAAACTTTATTATACAATAATTAATGTTCATGTTATTGTTGATATGACAAAGATCAGCTAATAAAGGAAATCTAGAAACAGAAGCGTAATCTGCAATCTGAAAAATTATATACATATATAATTTTAATCTGCCTGATCTGTTTTCAGCAAGTCACAAATATACATAAGATACACAAAATCCCTGAGAACTTCCTCAGTTTTATTCTTTTGTTTTGTTTTGGTCTTCCATACCCCTGCCTGCTAGATTTCCTGTAGAGCAGGCTTATTTAAAATTGAGAAATTATTTTTTCCTGCTTTTTCATACATTCAGTAATATTCTTGCTTGTACAGAGTCACACTAACACTTTGACTTGAGCAGCTAGTTAGCGTTTTCCAGGCCACTTCCTATTGTTTCCATGTGGCAGAGAAAGATTCTTGGGATCAAACATCCCATTTCTCTGAACAGATGAAACAAGTTGCGTGAGGTAGTGCTGTCTTTAAAGCAAGGTCCAGACCTAACGCAGCTCCCTTATTTGCAGACACGAACAGACATCTCACAGGTTCTTTCTCTGTAACGTTCACATGCACTCAAGTATCCTCAGTTTGTGCAGAATATATATCTCAAACAAGTATACTCTGGCATCTCTCCTAATTTTCTCTTATGCATATTTCAAGCACAGACTTTACCCGCACAGTACAAATAAATAAGCAACCTTAGATTTGCCTTAGTTTGGAGAAGGGATGTATATCCTTTTGGCAAGGTAGAAGGCACTGTTGTTTCATAAAGAATCAACCATTTCTCACTCATGTTGTTAAATGAAGCAGCAGTACATAGAAAAACATCAGTAAGATTGATCTCGATTGTTAGCAGACACAAGGACAGTAATTTAGCTCAATGTGAAGAACTAGATTCATGAGATGGCCTGATCCAGAACCTGTTTTGTTATTGTGCAATTCAAATCTGTGGAGGCAGCAGGCAGCCCTTGTGTTTGCACTCTTCAAGAAATAACCTACATACCAGAAGGACTCAAGACTATGTTTGTTCTTGTTTCCAAAAACACACACACACTTTGTTACATTAGTATAAATCCTTATTGATTTTAGAGTAATTTTTGTAATTACTAAAAACTAGTGTTATCACATCACCTGTGCACGCAAAGGTCTCCCACTTCGTTCACATAGGTAAAGGTTAGCTTTGAGTAGATATGCAAGTATTGTCCCTCTCAATATTTCAGCACACATTTTATTGCCTTTCCAGAAGGGTTAGCAACTTAAACTGGGTCATTCAGAATGCATTGCAATATAACCTGATGCAACGATCAGGTAAGGAGGTGATGAAAGCATAAGATGCTTACAGTTACACTAAGAGGCTGTTAAATCTCGACTCAGAGAATTAAGTAGTCAGTAGCCTAAGAGTACAAGAGTACCTGGAAGAAAAGTCAGCAAAACAATGTTTTTGCTTTCACTCAACAAGAAGAACTTCTGAGGAATGTACAATATATTTCACACACAAAAATCAAGAATATCAAAGCAGAAAACATAGTAAGCATTCATATATGATGCCCTATGACCAAATATGTATTAAAAATAGAAATACGCATATTTCTTGGAAAACACATGTTGTCAATACCATATGATTTCAGAAGGAGTAAAGTATAGTGCTGTTATTGATATTCCTCTTTCAGGAAGAGATTTGTGAAATCTGCAGGCTCCCTGACTGCAGAAGCATTTTACCTATAAAAGAAAACAGATGCACGAGCTCTGCTAACATGCTGAAAACCTGTCATGGGCATTTGGTGTTTCTGGATGAACCATGGAACTATTACTTCCTTCTACAGAATTGATACTGAGAGGGATGAAAAAACTTGATCAAGAACATGCAGGGAAAGCTTACAGACCAGTGCAGAAGTGAACCAGATCTCCTGAGACAGGTCAACATGCAATCCATAGGACCAGATTTTCTGTAAAGTGCTGTATAGCAGTCAGATTGATGAAAGTGATGACTATTTAGTATTTTTAAAAGAAATCCCAGTTAAATGGAAAACTTACTGGTTGGGGGAAAAAAAATGTCTAGCTACTTCAAGAGAAAAAAATTCACCCTCTACATGCTGTAAAAAAAAAGTGTTCTTGAGCTTTAAGTATGCATTTCTGTGATTGTTGCACTTTTTATCCTTTGAAATACCAAGCGCAGCTAGCTTTCTCTGAAATTCCAGTTTGCAACAGCATCTGATAGAAGTCACGCAACTTACTAACCTCACCATTTATGTTTTCTACTGTGATTAAACTCCCTGAGCATTCAATGTGGACCTATCTTTTTTAAGAAAAAGGCAAAAGATCATTGCATCTGTGCTGTTTGCATGCCACACTGCTCCGGTCAGCAAGGAGAGGAAAGTATTGCCTATAGCAAGGGCATAGTTATTTTCACAGTCCCCTGCTAGCTTCCTGCGTTATTCTTCTTCAGATATCATTAGTGAGATTTTATTTTGCATGTATTACATTATTGACTATAAGAAAAGCTTTATAAAAAGACATTGTTTTTATCAAAACAATTTGCCTGCAACCATCACTTTGGAGACTGAAGATCTTGGAACTAGAGCTCAATGTGTGTTCGTTAGCAGCACACAATATTATTACATTAAGGGGATATTCTGTTTCCTGCACACTGTGCCTGCTATGCCACAGTGTGGCTGAGACTGTTTGTCAGCTACAAGAGCAATTATTGGGGTCACTGCCATTTGCTGTTAGCATACTTCACAAGCAGAACATTAGACCATCATTCTGGAGATTTTTCCTTTGTCCCCCAGAGCCCCTATGTACATTTATTTCAATAAAAGTTATGAAAGTAAACAGTGTTTTCTATTTTATGTAGCAAAACCAGAGCAATTATAAGAATGAAACTGCCGTAAATCAAAATGTTTAGAGATAGCAAAGCAGCAGCTAGGGAAATATGCATATACACATACACAAATATTCAACTCCAAATACAGAAAAGTGGTTCTTTAGTGAGTGAGAAAAATACTGAGTTGTATTGAATTGATCAGCAGCCTGAGCTGAATAGGAGTTTTGTGCAAACCAGTGATATTGAAGATACTGAAATAAAAGCATCGGGAAGAGAATACATTTTGCTTAATTATAATGAGACTGTTTTGCTGCAAAATAAATTTGTTGCAGATAAATCTTAGAACTTGGAATGCAAATACACAAGGGAAGAATATTTTAAAGAGATTTCTTTTCTAGCCAAGGAAAACAATGATCTTTATTTCTTCCTACTTTATAGGCGCATATCAGGACAGATCTTGACTAACAAGCAAATTCCCAGGTGCAAACATATTGCATGAGCCAGCATAGGAACCCTTTTTTGTCTTAATTTTCAATCAGCTGCAGAAGCTACGTTAACCGAAAATATTGCCCAAGCCTCTCAGATGCCACCTAGAGTAGAAAAGGACATATCAAGAGAAAGTCACTAATGGTTGTAACATTTTGTTTAGCCGAAAAACTGAATTATTCTGAGATGACCAGTGAGCCAGGCTATTGCAATTTATCCCTCACATGTTCTTATTGTGCTAAAAACTGCACTGAAGATCACGTAAAAGCTACAAAACCCCTCTTTCAGCATACATGGTTTCAGCTTTGCATTGATTATTGTTATTAAGCCCTCAGGCTACACAGCATGTGACAGCTTGCTGCTGCATGTATTCAGTACATGCTTCATAAGGCAACATGTCATCACCCGTGGGTATACCCTGCATACATTTATACTGAGGTTTTAAGATCAATAGCATGGCTTGAAAATGCAATTAATTTACCACTCAAAGGACAAGTATGTCTTATCTTACCTTCCTTCTAAGTACAGCCCCTAATTATTTTTCCTTTAGGGAACAAGAGGGAAAAAAATCTTACATGGATCAGTGCAAATTTATGTTTCTTTAGCCGAAAAGTAGTCTAAAGTAGTTTTGATCAAATTAGCTGCTGAGTATTTCACTGATTGTTGATTTTTATTTCAGTGATATAAAAACTAGTAAAGAAATCCTTTACTTTCACACCAAAATGACTAAGACACAGGCACCAGAACTCCAGAGCAAGGACAGCCAGCAGAGCTACCCTGACTGTTTAAAAGCTTCTTAAAGAGGTACCTCAATTTTGAAAAAGACAAGTCTTTGAATGCATTCAAAAACAATTTAAGAGCCTCTTTGTTTTTTAAAAGCGGCTTAAATTCAGTCTGGAACATCCTGACTTGGGCTCAGTGAAGTAAGTAGGCACTTGCCTACATACCTGTATACAAAACACTATTTTTTCCTATTCGTTTTCTCCTGGATGTATCTAAGGCTACGATCTGATTGAAAGAGAACAGTAGGAGGAAGAGGACAGCAGTATCAAGAAGAAGAAATGCTTTTTTTCCCCCACAAAGCAAAAGTTCAAATGTTAAACTAGTTAGTGTTTCTCCAATAGTAAGACAACCTCAACTAGTCCTTGTTAAATTACCCTGGACATGCTGAGTTCACACTCAACCCTGCATGTCAACATAATTTTTAAGAGGTGTCCACAAAACACACGTCATATCATTATTGATTCTTGAATATCCACTGTCTTGCCTCACCATGCATCATTTTTATGTTTCTGCAGTCAGTGGTAAGTTCAGATAATGGAGAAGATACCAGGGCACGCACCCCCTGGCGCTGAGCAGCTACTGCTTAAAAATAGATCATAAAGCATAAAAATAAGTTTAAAATTTAGAATAAACAGTTTCATGTTCTTCTTATTCTTCCTGCTGGTAGCCATTTCAGCTTGAAAACAGTTTCCAAAAACATCTGCAAAAGCAGCTTAGAGGAACAGAACAATGCGAAAGCACCCAGTGAGCTGAGGGTCAGTTGCGTTCAGAATAAAGGACTGTCACCACCTCTCACCCAACAAGGTCTTATGACAGTCTATTCGTTTTGCATCACATGCTGAATATCAAGTATTGTGGAAGGTGCCGCAGTAAGGAAAAATGCAAACAACAAATATAGACAGAGGATGTTTAAGAACTGTGGGAAGGAGAGAACCTTAAGAATACTTCAGGAAGCAGGCAGCTTTCTGCTCTGGATTTTACTACGAGCAACACACGAAATTTGGATCTAGATTTTACAAACGTTTTTCCATCACTAAGTTTTGAATACTGTTGGATTCACTACAAGTCTGGATGCTATACCAGAGTGAGACAAATTCTCTGAAACGGACACAAGGAAACCAGAGGAGTATTTGATGGTTGAAATGTGATCCAGACCTACTGCTGTTTATGAATTTTGCCCTTGTAGTTTTTACATTTTTTTTTTAAAGTTACTCTTGGAAAATAACTCACTTCTTCACCTTTCACAGCTACCTACCCAGCAACATCTTGTATTAGACCTTGCATGTTCAGACTCTCATAAAAAGAGTCTGAAGAACTTTTTCAACAATGTTTTCAACACTGTATCATAATATATTGAAGAGATACATTAGTTAGTTTTACTTTTATAACCAAAGTCTTCCTTATCTTCTGGATATTTCCTAAGCTACATCTATACAGTTACATAAATACATCTTAAGTAAGCTTCAGTTTTCTTTTAATGACTACCAAAACAGATCACGTATTCCCCCCACCCCCCCAATAATAATGTTATCAAACTAAAGGAAGAAGAAAACATAAAACGAGCCCTTTCTTCTATGTAGTGCTAGCATACAAGTGTTGCTTCCAGTGCATTATGAAGCTATCGCGTTTTCTTCATTCTCCCACACAAGGAGAAACTAGTGCAAGACAAAGCTTCCTCACCCGCCTGCCAGTCTTGGCCGGAAGACCTGGCAGCTCCACAAGTGCTGAGGACATCAAGTTCCCCATGGATTTCCCCATTTACTAAAACACCCACAGGACAAGATCGTGCATGGAGCACAGTCCTCACCCAGTAAAAACAACTGAGATGGACTTTCGAGGGCTGGGCTAACCATACACTGTTGATTTCAGCAACAATTATTTGATCTTTAATACTTTGAGCTCATGACTGTCAATGTTGTTAGCTGTGCTTCTCCTGGTCTCTACACAAAACTACTCTTGGTGGGAACAAGAACTTTTCTTGGATCAAGAACCCAAAGACAAAGAGCTTTTGGAAGCGTACACATAATGGTGTAGAATAACACTATAAATCTCTCTCAGTCAGAACCAGTGCTCCCCCAAGAGCTCTTAAAGTTTAGAACGTGAGGATTTCAGAGCCTGGATCTTGAGAAGATGACTTCTTAAGGGCTTCAGTTTTTACAGCTCCCAGTCAGCTTGCCAGACAGGCTGTTAAGAAATCAGCTAACTTACGCTTTCTCTCGTTGTGCTAAAAAGCTGCCAAGCAGAGGGAAAAATGATCTGAGAGGAAACCAGAGCTATGGCCACAATTCACACATTTCCATAATGCAATTACATTTTGAATAATCACAAACATTTTTGCAATTAGAAAACAAACATTGGTAGAAAATATTTTACCTGACCAAACTGAATGACAGAGCTCAGCATTATTTATTTTTAAAAAGTGAAAGTCAACTATGATAATATTAGGAGATGTAAGATCAGTTCTACATATATTTCTGTTTATACAGGCTCATCTCCTCCTACTTTTTCCATTGGCTCAACTGGAAGTCAGATTCCACATAGGAACCTTCTGCAGTGGTTTCTGTCATAAAAAATAAAAAGTTTAAAAGCAAACAAAAAAAGTCCCTACAAAACCAGAACACTTCTCTGTTGGCAGAGAGTCATAGTATAATTGAAATTAAAGAGAGCAATGTAGTGGATGAACATACCCACCTCGTGGGTAAAAACTGGAGGACCCAAGTTCATTACTATCAGTGACTGACTGCTGTTTAGCTAGTTTTCTAAACAACTAGAAAAATACAGTGTGATCTGCAGATACAAAAAGTCAACTATTGGCATTTTCTTGTCCTACTGATGAAAAGTTTTCATTAAAAAAGAATCAGGATTTTATAATGAGATTGTTTGACAGAGAATTTATTCTTGTTGTTAACAGTGCAATCTGCTCATATCCACGGGATTCATTTAATATCTTGAAATAAACTGTGGAGAAATGTTTTTAAAAGATGACTGATTAATAGAAGACTTTGCCTTATTTTTCCAGGTAGCAGTCACCACAGATGCATATTCCATGAACTCTAACTTTGATCCTTTTAAGAAGTTTCAATGGTATGAAACATTGCAGAATTATAGCCTGCTGTTTTAATATCTTTACAAATAGCATCTTCAACTAAAAATAACAGAATATAGGATGCCTACTGGAACCCACTCTTGGAATTCTTAAATACCAGAGCACAACATATAAAAATAGCATGTCTTCAGATTCCTTTTTTAGTCTTTTTTTTTTTTTAAAGAAAATTGCTAGTGTAAATCTATACCTCTGCATCACTAAATAGTGAGCCTCAAGTATAGCTTTATTCTACACGAGCTGTTTGCATTTGCATTTCTGTTTATGAGCAGAGAGCCATCCTAAAAATCTTCTAAAGGGGGTGACATTTATTAGAAAAAAATTAACATTGCAGGTAGTTCCCAAGATGTCCAATATGAAACTATCACAAGAGTCTTTAAATATTGTAGGAATACAGGAAGGGACTACTGAGATCATAAAATTTATACAGTATCTGCATTTTTTTTTTTTTAAAAGACAGACCAATATTTCTGTTAAAATAACAAGATGTGCTCCACACAGAGCATACACTGCTCTTTATGCTGCAAATCTTGACAATCAGGAAAGTGAACTACAAGTACTTTGATGGTTTACAAGTCAGTCACCAAAGCAGATTTTGCTAGTATAGAGGCACAGTACAAACAAGCGGAGAGCAAAAAAACAGGCTAAAATGAGACAGCTAAATTCAACTGCTGCCTACAGTCTTCCTTTTCCTATTAGAGGAATAGTTGTGATAAGTCAACGTACAGAATTTATGCTCTTGAACATAAGCAATGCATCTGCGCCGTTCTTCTAAGTTGCATGAAGAAATATTTTAGGAATAAAAAAATACACTTAATATCAGCCCCCCAAAAGCAAAACAAGAGAAGTATCACTGACCCTAATTATTCATATGGCTCATGAAAAAAAAAAAAAATTAGTTTTCAGACCTTGCCATGTGTTCTAACCACAGGACAGCTAGTCCAAGAAGTACTTGTTCTTCCTTTGACTGTTAGTCCAAGGTCCACGTTAGTCCAAGAACAAGCCTACAGAGTTTGTAACTATAAAATATTTGGGAAATACGTTGTGCTTTTTTCAGTTTATTAGATTGTTGTTCAGAATGGAATGATTTTCATTACTGAATCCTATATTATCATCATCATAGCCCTTTTAGATGCATTTAACTTCGGCGGTGATAATACAATTTGGAACTGTCTTTTAGACATTGGTCTTGTACACACCTGTGTGCAGGCAGCTGGTCCTGTTATATTTATCTAGACATGTCTCATTCCATGCGCAGAAAAACAAGCAAGTACAGATCTGAAGATAGGAATAGGGCTGACACGACTATAGGGACCCACGTGCATGATTACTTTCAGCAGTCCGTGAAACATGCTATATTAACTTCTTGTAGCATCAGTTCAGAGCTTTCATCACCTAGGCAGAAATTTAAGTTATTGCCTTACTTGCACTTCAGCAAATATGAAGGCACCTGCCTGCCTCTCTGGAGGGGAGGAAGATAAATGCATTCAGCTTCTCTAATCACAACACACTGCGCAGTAGCAAGAATTCGCCTTAAAAATTATCCAAAAGACAACAACTTTAATCAAATTTATGAGAAAAATAGTAGCTTGGCTCATACGCTTCCATTCGCACTGAAGAGATGCTGTCATCTGAAGTTTCTAGGTGCGCTGCCTCATTTAGGGGCACGAAGAGCTATGAAATGTCAACCAGGAGTTCAGCGACCAATCACCAAGTGATGGCAAAAGCCATACAGCAACTACTTGACTATTTTTCTTATGAGTAGCACGTTTCCCTATCTCATTCTGCATTTCTCCACTAGTCACTGCTGTCTTTGACAGAATTATTATTCTTTGTATTTCTTAATATTTACTATATTTAAGCACAAAAATATCAAAAGAGGTACACATGGTATTATCAACCAAGAGATTCACTCCTACCCCCTGTAAAAAAAAAAATTTTTTTTTTTAAAAACAGGGCACACACTGTAATAAAATGTTTTTAAAATCCAAGCAATCCCAGTGAATTTTAATATAGCAATACTTACTTGCAATAACCTTATCAATCTTTACCAGCGATGACACTATTAATTACAACCTACTAATTTGTAAACAGATGAACGTTTACTGTTACTTTTTTTTTTCCCCCTCCAAAAAGCTCAACAGGAAAGTTGGAAATTTACACATCTGTTACTATCTTCTTAGTAATTTATCACTTCATAACATGTCTAAAATTTAAAAAGACCTTAAGAGATTAGAAAGGTATTAAGAAGTTCCTTGAGTGACCTAAGCTAATTGTAGCATCACAAGTCCTACTTGCAGTCACGGGTTATAGAATCATAGAATGGCTTGGGTTGGAAGGGACCCTAAAGACCACATAGTTCCAATCTCCCTGTCATGGGCAGGGACATCTCCCACTAGGCCAGGTTGCCCAAAGCCCCATCCAGCCTGGCCTTGAACACCTCCGGGGATGGGGCATCCGCAACTTCTCTGGGCAACCTGTTCCAGCACCTTAACATCAGCTGAGTGAAGAATTTCCTCCTAACATCTAACTCTCCCCTCTTAGTTTAAAACTGTTCCCCCTTGTCCTATCATTATCTGCCCATGTAAAAAGTCACTCTCCATCTTTTTCATAAGCCCCTTTTAAGTACGGAAATACTGCAATGAGGTCTCCCTGGAGCCTTCTCTTCTCCACATGGGTCACAAGAGACCCATTCTATGAGTACATAAAAATAAATATTTTAAAGGGGTTGTACAGGTGTCTCAAATATGGTCATGCTTCCTGTTCACTTGCCATTTTAATTCTTTCAGAGGCAATTCAGGTGGGTGTGTTCAAAACTGACACTGTTAAGTCATGAAAAAGTTGGGGAATGGATGGGAATCTTTGCTTCTGTTCATAGCACATTATTTCTGATGTTGATAGATAGGAATAAAAAAAAAACTTTTGAAAGGCACTTAATATTTTATAAGTATGCCAGTGAAGACACTCTTCATGGATTAAAACATTCAGTTTTTTCCTGGGAGAAATTTTACTGGATGTATGATTCAACTTCTCTAGCTTTAGTACCAACAATAAATCCAACATTATGCATTGTTAACACAGTAATTACACTTTCCACTTCATAAACCAGCCTGTTGTCATCTCGAGATCTGTGCCATCTGGACGGCCAGCTGACAGCACAGTCACCTGGGATCCAGTAGGAAGCTGATCTTCAATTGTATATCTTGCTCACATTAAATTATACAAGCAAATAACAAATTTTGTCGAGCCATTCAGAGTGCCTTGTATCGAAAACAAATTTTGTAGATTAAAATATAACTGAATGTTCTTTTATTTAAACCAAGAAATGAATTATTCATGCTTTGAACATTCTTTATTCCAGACGCCCTTTTTCTCTTCTCATCTAGAATGATCAGGATTAGCCTCGAAGGAAGGCCTTGTACATTGCTATTCTTTTGTTATTCCCGATGAAAGATAAGATTTTTCAAAAGGGTCTGCATAACTTAGGAGCAGAAGCCACCTTTGAAATTGGAATGGGGCGCACTAGCTGATTATATATTCTGAATTATTATGCCCCTTGTCAAGAACAGATCAGGGAAATAATAATACACCCAAAAAGTTACACTTCAGTAAAGCCAGACTTTGGAGTTCATGAGATCTTTTCAGAAGGGTTTGCAGATTCATTATCTTCTGTAGATTCCATAGATGCAACTTTCTTCTGAGTACTCCAGCAGCTCTAAGAGCTACCCAAGCATTGCCATCCAACCAGATAAAACCACGACAATCTCCATAGGTAGGTTCCTGCCTCTTCCTCCAACCCAAGGAGAACCAATGACAATGACATGCAACCTCCACCCTGAATCCTTCCCTAACTTTACCATCTTCATGTCAGCAGGGTTTGTTAATTCTTAGTTATTAACAAGTTTTGAATCCTGCTGTAAGACAGTTTGACATTTCTGTATTTTTTTTAATAACAACATGAAAAATTATCATCATAACGTACTTCCCAGTAGGATAAATCAATTAGTAACTAAAAATACAAAATCAGATTCAGAATTTGTCAACTGATGCCAATGATGTCTCTGTGGAACCCACATGCTCTGCAGAATCAGCTGTTATTATGCATGTTTTGATAAACTAACTTGATTTCTCTGCATGTGCTTCAGCTGACTAAGTAGCTTTTTTGGAGGGGGGAGGGCCTCCTACTCTAAATTCTTCATAAGACTATCAGCAAGTTTCGTATGTGAATAGCTTTTAACTGACAAGTTCTACTAAGCATGAAGAAAATGTTGTTTATTTCAGCCTTAGGTTACCCCTAATTCAAAAAAACCCTAAGGCATCATTTGTTTTGTTAGCTGATATGACTGTATCTAGCCAGGAGGTGGACAAGCAGAAGCCAGAGAACATCTTTTATGGCATAACGCCATTAAAATTTTGTACCTAATCTAAAGCCTTTTGCAATATAGGAAGAATCTCCTTCCTGATCACTGAAGCAACTTGAATACTCTAGGGATGATCTTAGAGTCGAAGTGACTCAGTTCAAGCAAAACCATTTGCTACTATACCTTAACAGTCGCTGACCATCAGTCATAAGCACTATCTGTACTTATAAAACAATTGTGCACAACAGATCTTTACCCCACCTGCTTGCAACTAATCAATATCAGTAAAATTACTCTTACCTTTTCAAGCTTTACTGCAGACCAACTAATTATTTCCAGCATCCCAATGAATTCTGACATCTTCCAAAAGCCTGCAGAACATCTCAGCTCAGACTGTGCACCTTAACTAGACACCAGGAACTATCGCTGCAAATAAAATATTTGTGAAAGCAAGATTTCAGAACCATGCAGGTCAACATCCCATTGTAGTGGGAGCTCTTTGCTGGGACAGGAATACCACAATATTAAACTGAGATGAACACAAGCGAATTGGCAGAGCTGTGCTTTGCACAAGCATACTACCCAGAAGAAACCAAGCTACAGTAATAACAGTGCAGTTTCATCTGCATACCTGCAGCTTCACTAGGAGTTTTACAAGCACAGCACTATTCACTAGGATGAAAAGCAAGTGCTCCATCTCATGATCAGTCCCATTTTCAGGTCTGCCTTCTATCCCATATAAATGCATCACAGCTTCTACAAAGGGCAGGAAGCCAGCTGATGACTGTAGTACACTCTGCCCAACATATCCATACTGACTGCTCTTAGACCCAGCCCTAAGGAACCAAATGGCCCTTTGTCCTGACCCTGTAGAATTATGCTGAGAGCTAATTTTAAGAACAAGATGTTTTCAATTAAGCAGCTATTATCCAGAAATCATTCTGTTCAGTATCTCTTGAATAAAATAGGTGCTTGAAGAAAACTTCAGGTTAAAAAGCATTCACCAAGCAGAAAAAGCATTCACCAAGCAGAAAAAAACTGTTCAGTGTATTGTTACATTCAGATGTTTGGCATTAAAAAAAAAAAAGTGGGAAACAGAGCAAGTAAATGGCAATTTTTTTGCTTTTTTTTTTTTCCTCCATTAACAGTTCTATAGCAAGTATAACATGAATTCTCAAAAAAAAAAAAGCGGGGAAAAAAGGCAATCTAATAAAATCACCAAATAGACATCTCTTTATTGCAGACCAGCGCTCAGTGAATTAACAAGTTACAAAAAGGCTCTCAGCTAGAAACCGAGTGTTCAGACCACATTCGGTTATAGGTGTGATAGAAAAAAAAAACAGGGAAAAAAATGGAGACCTCGGTCTTCCAATATATTCGCTAATATTGACATTTCCTTCAACGTTTATTCCACCAGCTTAGCACATTCTTTCCCAATAAATAGCTTTCAAGTTCCTAATCTTTCTTTGGCATCATATTCAACACAAGCAAGATTACTCAGTTATTGAAATAAAAAAAAAGAACACCCCACTCTCATGTAGAAAGCTGTCATCACATTAGACATTTGCTCAACATTCAAACAGAGAATAAGGCAGATCAGCAAGGCAGTGCTAAAGAAACATGGGATACTATTGAAGTTCTTCAAAAATCCCTTAGAAGTTATTGATGCCTGACCTCCTGCTGTATGACTGAAAAACCTGAAGGGTTACAGTGGATTCACTATTGATCCTTAATGCTCTGGACACAGATGCATTAAGAAAACCTCAAGTAATTTTTATTTAGTGATTTATTTATTTAATCAGTGAAAGCTGTGGTAGAAAGATTACTGAGGTGATGTAGGAGGAATGAGCGTAAAGATGCTCTGGCAAAATCAGAAAGCCATTAGATCTTTTCATGTTACGTTTTACATTGTAAATTATGTCTTTCTAACGGGGAGTGTCACAGGAAAGTCACATTACAGCCAGCTCCACAGATTCCATTAATTAAGACCATCATTGCTTTACATTAATAGCCCTTTTTCAGAGAAATAAGTATTTGGATTATGAATGAAAACAGCCTGNATCCAGTCTAATGAGCAGATAAATTAGCATGATTTTTTTTCAATTTTATTTCTTTAAGCAATTAGTCATATTTAAAACAATAATTGTCAATCTTCACAAAAAGAATTTAAAATAGGAATTTTTGTTAAAAAAATCCTTTTGCTAAAACAAAGGCTAAAACAAATTTTGTCTACTTTCAAGTTATTAATAGGGAAATTCTAGCCTAACAGACTAAGGCAAAATTCCCAGGTGACTTCAGCAGAACCAGGG
>VXAL01015524.1:282080-331631 GCA_013399475.1 Chauna torquata
ATAAAAGTTGTTACAGGCATTTATACAAAAAAGAGTTACTCTAGGTACAGTAGGTATTTTCCTCACTGGAATCATGGGTCTGCAGCACTCTTGCAACAGGGGTAGAAGGAAAGTTTTAACCTTAGAATGTTCCTACACTTTACCACACCAGTCATAAGATTTGCCACTATGAAAGTATTTATGTGCCTTTATAAAGCAACTGTAATACAATGCGGACATAAGGATGCATTGCTTTAAGTCTGGGGGCAGAAAAAAAAAGTGCTACAGCACTCCTTTTTCAAGGCTAAATAGCTTCACATTGGCCCCCCATGGAAGTGTTAACACCTCAGCCACGTTTGCAGTTATATTCTCCCCACCAGCTTTCAGTGTTCTGTGATGATGACCTCAAAATAGTGAAAATGCAGTCATCTCTGCATAAAAGAAAGACTTACCAACAGTGACTTGGTCGGCAAACAATACCATACTGCTAATATACCAAGTGATCTCACTTTAGTGAGGAAAAAAAAAAAACCATCAGTTGCAAGCTCTTTTGAGTGTATTCTTCAGTCCAATTACGTGCCCACTACGTAGAGAAAATTAATACGATCTTCTCTAAAAATCAGATGCCTTGAAAGACACCAAGATGAGAAATTCTGTCTTGTAATTCTACCCTAAAAATGCAACATAACCAATGGTAGCCTGCTCCATGCAGGATCAAAGTGTTCTTACCTCATTGGCAGCAGTAACACACCTCTGGACTGTAACAATTACACCATAATTTCCAAAGGGAAAACAAGGATGAACCAAGCAAGCTGAGATTTCACAGTGAATCTAGATCTATATTCTGTATCTGGTCTAGATACATTTGTGTCTATCTATATCCATCTACCATTGCTTGGACCACAATCGACTTGTACATCTCCATTCCCAGGAAGGCGTCTACGTGATGATTCAGAATCCCACAACAGATGGCAGAAGCAATAAGAAGATCAAGGCAAAAATTCATCAACAGGTCTCAGAGTATCAATACATAATTAAGACCTTCAGAACTGTTTGAGTAGAAATACAACCTGTTCATCAGCTTTACAGAATGTGAAGACAAAAGAGCAGGTCTGCTGTCTGTGGTCTTGACCTACTTTTAATAAAGATACTCATGCTTGAGCTCCAGTCTAATGGTAATATGCAGGCAGGTTATTTCAGGATTCGAGACCAGGCTGAATTTGTCTACAGCCCTGGTGAAGGCCAGCTGGCTGTCTTCCTTGTCTGTTGTTGTGCTTCCCTTTGCAGTTACTCCTTCACCGTCTAATCAGCCATCCCCCTCTACGTCCCTCCAAAGCAGTGAATTATAAGAGAACTGGGATCAGTGCCACTAGTCTACAGGCTGACACTATACTCAGCAAATGGTGCCCTGAACAACTAAAGGTCACAGCTGTTTAAAATAAAAAGTAATACATGCAAACAAAAAAAAGCTTATGGCTGTACATATGTATTGTTTTGCTCACTCTTGAGGCTGCCCTTGCTCTCAGGTGATTTTCTCCAGGTTGAATGCACATTTTAGAAGTTCAGCCTTGAAGATGTGCAAAGCACTGTACAGTTGGGGTAGAAGAACAAACAAAAAATTCACCAACAGTACCAATAATCTGCAGTTATGTCACACCAAAGTCCAAAACTGAAAAGCGGTAATTCATCACGAGATTTTGTTTTTGTAATTTCAAAAAAAGACATTTGTAGACCAGTACATAGGTTTAAACACAGGATATGTCCTCAGGAAAAAAAAAAGTGCTATTAGAAACCAAGAAAGCTCACAAGAAAACATTTCTCTCAAAACATAGTGTGAAAAGGAGTTAAATAATTTTGTAATTATGTACACATTTTTTATTTTGGAAGAGTTCAATGTATTCTGCATTTATCTGGGGAGAGGAATTGAAGCCAGCATAGTTAAATGCACAATTCAATGCATTTTTCCCCCCTCTCACGTCACCTGAATTACATTGTCTCTGATATTCTCTTTAAGGTATTCTTTATTCAAGTTAAGCTACATTTTTTGCTGCCTGTTTACTACTTATCTTCATTTCTGTTCTAAACATGACTAGGCATCAACCACAAATGGTACTATATCATGCTAGACACCAAAGACAGAATAGCAGATAGTCTGAAAGATCCAAGTGCAAGCATATGGGAAAAATACGATGCAAGGAAAGAAACAGAAAAATTGCAATGAAAATCAACACACGCAAAGCTATAGTTTGCTGGGGGCTAGCTGTGACTAGGATGGAGTAATAGAGTCATGGGAAGTGAATGTAACTAGGTGGAAAGAGAAGGTAACACAAAGTGAAGAAAAGGTGAAATGTCACATCTTGTCAATTCTTCAGCTCAAACATATAGGCTGTAAAACTGCAAATCATAATTATAAACCCTGTTGGCACACAGAAGCTATATGTCTGTTAATCCAGAGCTCCTGTTAATCTTGCTTCATTCCATGTCTACAGGAGACTACCTCTGTTCAACTGCCATTGAGAGTCTAATAAGTCATATTCACAGCACCTCGGTTGCATAAGTTCAATTTTTCAAATATTCATAGTTAGAAAAACTTAAAAGCCACTCTAGAAATTTTGGCTACAGTTCTCACAAGCTTTTCCTCATAAAGACTGCTTTCTTATCAGAGATGAACCACCTAGCTCTTGTTGTTACAGCTGTACAACCACTCTAAACAGGATATATACATATAGTATATTGTCCTAATAAGAGGAAAAAAGTGTTTTAAACCTGAGTTCTAAAACCCAGAACACTGTGACTGGTTTTGCTTGGGGAGGGGTCGAGGGTGGAAACTAAAAACAAACACAATAACTAGAGAATGGAAACAGTGATTATAGTTTTTCTCATGCCAGTTTTAAAGCTTGAATGAGAATGGTACAAAATTTTTCCTGCAATCAACCTGCTATTCTACAGCTCCCTGTGAAGGGACTGGAATAATCCAACTAGTTTCACATCTGTGAGCAGGAACTGCTTGCCTGCATTAGCCTTTCCTTTGAAATACTGCTGTTACCAGACAAGTCAGGAGAAAGTCACCTGAGGACACAAGGCTTGCTGTGCCTGCCTGGTCCATTACAAATTATGTTTAATGCTACGTATTTCGATGGGACACCATCCATGTGAAGTTGTTCTCTATATGTACCTTTTCAAAGGAGGAAAATTCAATAGCCTAATCAGGGTTAACTGCTCTTCACATGTATAGGCACTACTGAGCAAGGTGCAAAGGCCACTTTGTTGTCATGCAGAAAACACTTAAGCTGGAATAAAAATCAGATGAGTAGAACAGAAAAAAAAAAAAAAAACCATAGATTTGCTACCTTAGCTGGAAAAAGTGAGTTCTACTGTCAACAGCAATTGTTTCCTTGCCTGTTGCATCTCCTCCACAGCAGTGCAACCACTGGTCATTACTCCTCAACCTTCTGTTGCCAGCCACGGAAATTTGTACAGTTCTTGCTCTGACCATATGCTTAGTTCAGCCTTCTGAACATATAAGAGAGGGAAACCACTATATTAAACTGTTATGTTCTGCGAAAAGAAATTGCGGGCACCAAGGCCAGGAGGATGCATTAGATAATTAGGTCTAGTCTGTTCATTCAGGAGAGGCCACAGAATTCCATCCAGTTCCTGCAGTAAGCCCCACAACTCATGTAATAAGATACTCTTGGCACCAGAGAAATAATTTGAAAGATAAGATTTGCAAAGGCTAACTCTAAAAAGTTTGCCTCTCCTACTTTTAATAAAATAGATTCTCCAACTGACATCTTGCTAAGGTGCACAAACTCAACTTTTCAGTTTACTATTTTGCTGTTTCGCTTGGTATTGGTATTTTTAATTGGTTTGGATTTTGTTGCTGTTATTGTTTTTAGTATACACGTTTATGTATCCTTAAAATGCCAAAAATCTATGTCCATGTTGAAGTCCTTTAAGACTAGAGCTACACAAAGCCCATTTCCTCACGATCAAAAAATGTAAGAAATAGTGGTGTTTCAAAGGCCTCAGCTGTATCTGACAGTTGAAAAAGCCACTCAGTAACAGCTCTATATAACAGAGTTCATGGTTACCAATTAATTTTGCAGTGAGACAAAGTAGAATTAGTGCATTTGGATCAGAAAAGGAAGAATAATTTTCCTGTGAGCTGTGTGGAATAGTGCATGTCCAGACTAGAGTGGATATCCAAGCATAATAGCAAGTGACATTTGCTGATAATAGTCTTCTCTCCTTAGAGAAAATCCCAGAGCAGAAAATAACTTGGAATAATTCATCAAATTGAGGCAACACAGGTTAACTTCAATTACTAATTAATGTCCCAAAATCATTCCCCCTCCTGTTCCATGAATAGATAAGAGCTCACCATTTGTGATTCTTTACTTGAATAAATGTGAGGCTTATTACAAGCCCGGGTGAAACATTTCATTCATACAGTACTAAAAAAGAAATGATAAGGTTGATTCTGAAGTTAAAACAGTTCATTCTATTCTTCATTTATGAAGTTTATGCAAGTTTGCCAGACATTTTCAGTTTGTCATACTGGAAAGTGACACAGACCAATTGCCTTGGAAAGTGTTTAAAACATGATCAGCATCTGCCTAAAACTGTAAATTAAGCTATAAAATGTTGTATCACAGATTACATATGAAGGGTTTTTGTTTTTTTAAATATTATTGGTTATTTCTATTTTAAGTGTTATGGTGCTCGAGCCAAAGCTATTCCTTAGAGCTCTTTTGTCTTAATGGAATCCTGATACTGCTTCTTCATATTTTCACATTGTGAACCAAAAACCATGAGATGTCTTTCTCCTCAAACATGGAAAGTGTAAAGGCCACATCCAGCCCCATTTAAGTCAGTCTTTTCATTGAGATCAGCAGGCACTATGGTAGAGGACTTTTTTTTTTTTTTCGCTATATTAAAAAAAAAGGGTCAAGCAGGTATATTATTTTTCNCTGAGAACTAAGCTTTCTGGGCATCAGCCAGTCAAGACTCAGAAGTCTGTAGGCTATAGTCCTACTTTTTTTTTTCCTTCAAATTCTTTATTTAGATTTGACTCATTTTCCCCAATATGTTTCCAAAGCAGTTTTTTTCTGCATGGTTGGAAGGGATACAATTGCTGAGCCATTTGTTCAGCTCAGCTGTGCAAATGTATTGTATTTCACTGGTTATTTTCAGCAACACAAATATTCTCTATTTGTCTTCATATCCCCAGATAAGAAGCAAAGAAATGTTTGACAAGGAATATTTGTCAAGACAATGACAAGCATCTTGATCTTTTTCCACCTCCTAACTCTTGAGCATTAAGCTCTCATCTGATGTCAAAGATGATGAAAATCCTAAGTGCATTTTCCATTCCTTTCTAAAGGAAGAACTTTCTTCACTAAAACATTCTGAGCCATCAAGTTTAACTAATCAGAGGGTGCATCTTGACACTTTCCAGATGATTATAGTAGTTTGATGCTAAGATATCTGAGGTGGCAAATATGTCATCATATTTCAGCATCAATTGTTTCAAGAATTCATCAGTTAAAGGCAAACAGAAAAAAAAAGATTTCTTTGTCAGAATAGCTATTAACAGCATGTTAACAACAGTTTTAAAACAATTTCAGGAGACAAAAGATCACAGATGTATACATATAAAGCTACAGACTTTTCCCTTACAGTGTTGAGATCCACTGTTTTTCAATAGCTGGGGGTTCCATGGCAGAAGAGAACAAGAGGCATCTCAGGGAGACGCCTTCGCTGCTGCCAGCAACAGCAGCCATACTTACAGTGACTCACTCAGCATGGCTCAAAACAGCCGACACCTAGCCTGTAGAAGATGCACTACAGTCAGTATCTACAGACCGCAGGCCCAGTTGTCTATACCCCACTGGATACGAATGGCAACTATTCATGAAGGACTTGGTGCAGGGGGGCAGACAACAACAGCAAGAAGGTGCCTTGGCATTCTTCAAAGTCTAAGTTCATTGTAAGGAGCCTACAACAGCAGCCACAATTCTGCCAATAGTTTCTTCAGGGCAAATAACTAGGGGCCAAAGACCACTGGTTATATGGATTGCAGAGAGAAGACAGAAAAATTAGGGTAAGGCTCACAGTTTCAGGTGTTGACACTCATTTTTAGTAGCTTCTTCAGGTAATTCTCCAGTTACTGGGCTATTAATTATTACAGTTAATGAAAATCAGGAGAAAGTAAAGGATTAGAACAGAAATAATTTTCATTTCTCTGCCTCCTGAAAAGATGCATTTCTATGCTTGCTTTAAGAAAAAAGGGTGAGAAGGTGAGATGATTAATTTGGCCACCTTTTTCTGAATTTTTANGCAAGTTTGCCAGACATTTTCAGTTTGTCATACTGGAAAGTGACACAGACCAATTGCCTTGGAAAGTGTTTAAAACATGATCAGCATCTGCCTAAAACTGTAAATTAAGCTATAAAATGTTGTATCACAGATTACATATGAAGGGTTTTTGTTTTTTTAAATATTATTGGTTATTTCTATTTTAAGTGTTATGGTGCTCGAGCCAAAGCTATTCCTTAGAGCTCTTTTGTCTTAATGGAATCCTGATACTGCTTCTTCATATTTTCACATTGTGAACCAAAAACCATGAGATGTCTTTCTCCTCAAACATGGAAAGTGTAAAGGCCACATCCAGCCCCATTTAAGTCAGTCTTTTCATTGAGATCAGCAGGCACTATGGTAGAGGACTTTTTTTTTTTTTTCGCTATATTAAAAAAAAAGTGTCAAGCAGGTATATTATTTTTCCACATGCAAAGGTGAAAAATGCACCACTGAGAACTAAGCTTTCTGGGCATCAGCCAGTCAAGACTCAGAAGTCTGTAGGCTATAGTCCTACTTTTTTTTTTCCTTCAAATTCTTTATTTAGATTTGACTCATTTTCCCCAATATGTTTCCAAAGCAGTTTTTTTCTGCATGGTTGGAAGGGATACAATTGCTGAGCCATTTGTTCAGCTCAGCTGTGCAAATGTATTGTATTTCACTGGTTATTTTCAGCAACACAAATATTCTCTATTTGTCTTCATATCCCCAGATAAGAAGCAAAGAAATGTTTGACAAGGAATATTTGTCAAGACAATGACAAGCATCTTGATCTTTTTCCACCTCCTAACTCTTGAGCATTAAGCTCTCATCTGATGTCAAAGATGATGAAAATCCTAAGTGCATTTTCCATTCCTTTCTAAAGGAAGAACTTTCTTCACTAAAACATTCTGAGCCATCAAGTTTAACTAATCAGAGGGTGCATCTTGACACTTTCCAGATGATTATAGTAGTTTGATGCTAAGATATCTGAGGTGGCAAATATGTCATCATATTTCAGCATCAATTGTTTCAAGAATTCATCAGTTAAAGGCAAACAGAAAAAAAAAGATTTCTTTGTCAGAATAGCTATTAACAGCATGTTAACAACAGTTTTAAAACAATTTCAGGAGACAAAAGATCACAGATGTATACATATAAAGCTACAGACTTTTCCCTTACAGTGTTGAGATCCACTGTTTTTCAATAGCTGGGGGTTCCATGGCAGAAGAGAACAAGAGGCATCTCAGGGAGACGCCTTCGCTGCTGCCAGCAACAGCAGCCATACTTACAGTGACTCACTCAGCATGGCTCAAAACAGCCAACACCTAGCCTGTAGAAGATGCACTACAGTCAGTATCTACAGACCGCAGGCCCAGTTGTCTATACCCCACTGGATACGAATGGCAACTATTCATGAAGGACTTGGTGCAGGGGGGCAGACAACAACAGCAAGAAGGTGCCTTGGCATTCTTCAAAGTCTAAGTTCATTGTAAGGAGCCTACAACAGCAGCCACAATTCTGCCAATAGTTTCTTCAGGGCAAATAACTAGGGGCCAAAGACCACTGGTTATATGGATTGCAGAGAGAAGACAGAAAAATTAGGGTAAGGCTCACAGTTTCAGGTGTTGACACTCATTTTTAGTAGCTTCTTCAGGTAATTCTCCAGTTACTGGGCTATTAATTATTACAGTTAATGAAAATCAGGAGAAAGTAAAGGATTAGAACAGAAATAATTTTCATTTCTCTGCCTCCTGAAAAGATGCATTTCTATGCTTGCTTTAAGAAAAAAGGGTGAGAAGGTGAGATGATTAATTTGGCCACCTTTTTCTGAATTTTTAACTATTATTTCCAGGGAAATGTAAGGCTAACCATCCAGGTAAATAACCTCTAATTCATAGCTACCCAAGAACAACAAAAGAGAACTAGCAGTACCAAAAGTGCAGAAATAATGGTGGCTTGTTTTGTACTGTGTACTGCAAGAACCATAAGGTTAGAGCAACTCCACTGAGACACAGAGGAAGGACAGGAAGAAGAAACAGGAGGAAGGGAAGGCTGAACCAACCACTGAGAAAGCTGAGGATAAGATTTAATGTGAGAACTATGGCTGACACAGAAATGAAACAATAAGGCAGATCTTTGCCATTCAGACAGACAAGAAAACAGACAAAAACCAGAGAAGATAGGAAGAGCTTGCAGTGGCAAAAGTGAAAGTGACCACAACAGGCCTATGTTTTGGAGTAAGTGACAATAATAAGATACTAGATATGAAGACGTGGTTTACATTATTAGTTCATTTCCACATCACTTCCACAGTAGTATGGCCTAAACTGAGCATAACTCATCAACACTTATTAGATGTTAGCAAGAGATGTTCTGTCATGATTATGCAGGTCTTCGCAACCGCAACTCAAAGTACAGACACAAGTTTCATAGCCAGCTTTATTACACTGCACAAGCACAGCTGTTCCACAGCATAACTTTTAATCATATAGAATCCCAGTGAGACATGAAGGATGTTTAGGAAAGGGTTAAAAAGCAAAAACTAGCCACTTAGGACACTTTATATTAAGTATTTTTTTTAAAATGATGCAATAGGTATTAAGGAGTTTTCTTCCAAGCAATTGCCCCTTGAGTCATGCCTCTAGTATTTAAAAGTTAGAGGTGAAATGGCCACTTATCCCCTTCCCTTTCAGGGCTGCTCCAAGAATGACAATTGTACGACCATTTACACCCTTCAGCAAACTCACTATTTGTAAAACTTCTCGAAGGAGACAGATGGACATGTTAAATAGAATTACCAGACTCTTCATTTTAAGATGAACTTCTGAGACATACGATACTGCTTATTCTATATGGAGGTACATTGGTTGAATGCATTTTTTCACATTTAACTTTCCAATCTACCAAGTGAAAAATATTCTTTTAAATTGTCTCCAGAACTAGAAAAGTTAGTAAGAGACTTTACCCTACCATTTCTGTCATGTGCTTGGAAAAGTTTATCCATTTTGCCCCCAGCAGAAATATTGCTCTCCTCCCCACAAGCAGCATGCAAAAGTATATCATCCCCCTTAATTTCATAGTAGAGTTAGAGAGCTAGAAGTTTGACCACTCACAAAGAAGGGTTTTATTATTATTAAAGTCCTGGCTCATATCTGTTTACATCACAATTCAACCAGATAGAGCCAGCTGGCTCTGTATTTGTCTACTCCAGAAAAAGAAATCCATAATAGCTCCCTATTACCTCAGAGTGACTACTTAGGTATGCAAGTTTTGGCACTAGGGCTTTACTCATCACCAACAGTATTCTTCCACTAAGTCATTTTGCAGTCAGTTTCCAGTTTTCTATACTGCCAGTAGTCTGTTTTTCCTTGAAGTGAGAGAGAGTCATATCAAAGAGTTAATGCCGATTGAAAGGATTTGAGTTTTAAAATAATGAAATCTGTAGGAGGGAGCTAAAGAGAAAGGGAGTCTGGAACAGCAGTATGACAAACACCTTAGAAGATCTCTTTGCAACAGATACCTATTTTTATTAAGTTATAAAGTATCAGACAACAGCTTATTTTTAATGTTATCTTTTATAGATATGTACAAACATGGAAGTTTGTGTTGTGGTGTTTTTAATGACTTATTTATCGAGTCACAGAGCCCCTTTAAAATGTCCTTTAGAATAAGCTAAAAAACAATAAAACATTCTCATATGAAGGTAATCATTATGCAAGTTGGCTCTTCGTGCTATTATCTCCTACGCAAAAATGAAGCAGAGGAGTTGAAAATTTCTGCTAAGGTTAAGAATGAAAAATATTGACAAAGTGGCAAAATACTGATATTTCTGCATGCTGAGTATCACATTCTAGTGTCAACAGTATCATATAGCTTTAGTTTGTTAAAGGTGCATTAGCAGCATGGGAGAACGTTCAAGTGGAGCATTGTGGTGGACAGAATTACTCAGAGGGAACAGAGACTTGACGAGGATATTTTTAGTTTTATTTTCTGTTCATTTCTTTCTCAGGAGTTGAAAACAAAGCTCAGCAAGAAACAAAAACCTATCAGCCTTCTCAAAAAGGACACGAAACTGCAGGCTACCATTTGAGTCAGAACTATATTTGTGGTGTTACTTTTTCAGCTTGTGGGTCTCACAGAACAAAGCGAACAGCAATAACGTTTTTGTACAACAAATGCACAAATCATTACAGGAAAAAAAAAAACAAGGCCCTCACGATTCCGTCTTACCATAGTACAAGTTTTTTCATTTGTTATTGAAGTTTCACAGCAAAATAGCATGAAGTTTACATAAAAGAATAATAACTCATTTACATAGTGGGAATGGCAAATAGTCAGAGAGATCTCAGGGAATCCAAAGCTTATCTTGGGGAAGGCTGTAAAGAAAAAAAAAACCACCTACTTGCTGCAAGAGCACCCATAACAGAAAAGACTTAGTGATGCTCCTGGCAAGATCTCCAACGCCCAGAACCCTGCTTCTGCCCACTGTCTTTGCCTTTCTTACACATGGTTGTTATCATTCTCAAAGCAACTGGTACTCAACCAACTTTTATTTATGTCAACAAGACTCGAGACATACCAACAAATAACTGCTGTCTCCTCACTGGTATTAACATTCCTATCCTTCCTCATGACAATGAAGCAATGGATTATAAAGGCTAGTTTCAGACTGATTAAACAGGGTTGAGAAGAATGTGCAATACAGCACAGAGTATAAATTGGAGAAGACAATAGAAATTCTGAGCCAAGAGAAAATTGAACCATCACGTTATAAATAGATATTACTTGGCTGAGGGAAGATACACTTATTCAACAGGGCTAAAATCCAGAGTTAGGATAATAAGTCACTTAGTCGGCACATGAGGCAACATTATACAATTAGATGAAGCACCACCCCAAGAAGCAGAGATGAATATCACTGCAGAGTCTCCCAGTACGAGATCTCTAGAGCCCAAAGGCTTGTAAGACTACAGCTCATGCTTGCAACTGGCAGGCAAAGAAGCATCTCTTCATACATGCTGAGACCCCAGGGTTAAGAATGCGTGAAAATATCAGGGCATGATACTGGGGAGAGGGACAGCCAAGGAAGCGAGCTCTGGATACTGGTTGGTGCCATGAGGTCATCATTTTATCTAGCTGTACAGTCCCAAGCCTTCAGTTTTCTTTTTACCACCTGATTACTTTCTCCTGACATACAAGAAGTCTTAAGAAGAAGTCCCTGAGGATACAGGCATGGAGCTATTCATAGCATGAAGGAAAAATGGAAGGATCTTGTTTCCTCGCTTATAATAAGACCAAAATTGCACTTAGCTTACAAAAAACCTTCCCAAATAAGACCCAGCTGAAGTTCAATGATGAGTAAGTTTAACAGAGAAATCATTTCATAAGCTATTCTTGTGCAAAATATAGTCATGCTCCCACTTTTTTTTTTTTAAACTTCAGCAGTTATTAACTAAATACTCCAAATTACGGTTTTTCATCATTAAATTGAGATAGTATATACTGAGTAGAAAATGGTAAGTTTCATTTTGTTTATATTATTACATTCTATTAAATGAAATATGAATTCTGTGTAAGCAATACTGCTGAACCATCAGGCATCATAACACTACTTAGAATAAAGAGAGCACAAGGAAGAATTGAAGTTCTTGCCTCATCTGCAGACCAGGAACGCAAACAATAAAAACTGGTCTGTCATTTTTGAGAGTTTAATTTTAAAAGGCAGGTGTTTAATGAGAAGATTTTCAGGCAGCATTATAAAGCAATAGCACCTGAAAAGATAGCAGTCCTAGTCTCTTGGCAGAAAGGCACAGCGCTGCTGCAGGGGGGCAAGATCACATTGGTGGATCCTCCGCTGCTCTGCAGCCGCTGAAATCCCGTACTCCATGGAGATACACAACTGCAGCAGATGATAGCTAGTACTGAGGAAAATATACATCTGTGACATACACAGACATGATACAGGTAATGGAAGCTCTTTAGTGACAAAGCAGAGATGAGTGGTTCTAAATAAGCAATTTACAGGATATAATCAAAGGACTCGCAAAGAAGAATTAGCGCATTTAAACCAGCAATATCCAGTGAATGTGCGTTATAAAAACATACATTGCAAATGTTTCAAGCACAAATAAAACAGCTTCTGCTGATTTATATATTATAAATCTCTAGCATTTGATATTAAAGAAAAAAATACATATACACACTCTCTCTATGGCAGGCTGTTACCATATACTTTCACCTCCAATGAAACTCTCCTCCAAACATGTTTGCTTGCTGTCAATGCAAGACTTTTGTAGAGGAGATAGGAGTTCTGCTGAAGTAGCTTCAGAAAACAAAACCTTAGCTGCAGCACAGGCAGAGTGCTCTTACCACTCCCTCCAGATCCAGCTGCCTGTTGCACCTACGCAGAGGTGCCAGACTGGCACCCAGCCCTCTTTGGGAGCACTGACTTCGCTGGCCTCATACTCCTTCAAGTTCTTCAACAGGCTAATGCACATATTCTGTCTTTCCTGATGTGGCAGAGGACCAGCAAATACTGGCAAGATGCAAGGAGGAGAAACAAGGTAGCCTTCTAAGCCCCTCTGACCGCATGTTAAGTGTTTTGCCTGATTTGAGGCATTTCAGACTTGCTGTTTCAGATCTCTGCTGCCTGGCTGTTACCAGCCACTCAGCCTTCTTCTAGCTCCCTGTACAGCGCACAGCTGAAATTTCAAAGCTTTTTCTCTAGCTATATTGCAAACAGTGCTAGTGCTCCAGATGCAGTGTTTGCTCTCATGTAGTACTGATTTGCAAACAGTCAAGAACGGGGTTTCCGGTACTGATCTGAGCAACCTCATCCCAAAAGGAAGTGTAACCAATGTAATCTCCATGTCCTAAGCTTAGTTAGATTCATTTTGTGTTTCATAATATTTATAAAAGCACCTGCTTTAATAATATTTATAAAAGCACCTGCTTTAATAATATTTATAAAAGCACCTGCTTTAATCTCTCATTAACTTCCTGGTTATCACATACTAATGTATGCATTTATTACACATATGGTTTTGCTGAGGTTTGTTAAAGTGATATATATTAGCACCGTGTTGTGCAAAGTGATATGCATAGACATACAGACATCCAGGTAAAGAGAACAGAAGACATCGCCAGAGAGATCAGGCTAACCCACGTTTAAAAAAAAAAAAACGAAACACACTAATTTTAAAAGTCAATTAGAAGTATAAATAAATGGGATAAATGGGTAGCTACAGTAAGGTCAAATATTATTTAGATTCAGAGCTGTGAATACTGCAGTTACCTTGGCAACATCTGCTTCTCTTTCTACATAGGTTTTCTTCCATGTAAAGTGACAGAAAATTTAACTGAAGGCTTTCAGAAACTGTTCAGGTCTCTAATTGTAGCAATAATGTATATTTAAAAAATATTGTCTTAAGGGGGAAAGCATCATCTTATACACAAGAAATGTGCATTTTTAAGAATTCAATTTTCTTTCATGAATTAATGACAAAAACACTTCAAAGCATCTGAAGTTAATGCCTAGGCTAAAATAGCCACCAAAATTGTTTCAATACTATTTGAATGATTTGTGCCTGAGATAACTAAAGCCAATTCATGTATGAGTTTTATTCATCTCAGCATCTTAGATTTCTCTAAAAGCAAAGAAAACCCAAACCAAGGAATAAGATTATTACATTAAGAAAATCCGCAATAAAAGATCAGAAAATTAAAAGCTTCTAAGAGTGCCAGCCTGGCAAGACCTATTCAGTTTCAAAACCCATTGGAGCCTGCACTGAAATATTTCAGTTAATAGAACAGTCAAAATCAACTACCTCTTGTAACTTGTTTAATGTAGTACCGTAGCCAGAGAAATGATATGATTGAATTTGTTTTCCTTCAACAGTAATATGTACTACTGTTAAAATCTTTCAGCTTAAAATAATAGTATTCAAAGGCAAATTTGTATCTAGGAAGACAGATTACTGTATTAATTAAAATTCACTAATTCATTCTTGCTGCAAATGGAAAGAATAGTTATTGGATTGGAGCACTGAACAAAATGACATTTCCAAGGCATTAATCTTTACAAAATGTTAAATTACTTGTAAAACCTCAAGAAGAGTCAGACTTTTTTTTTTTTTTTTTTAGAAATTAGTCAGACTATCATTTTCTCAAGAAATGAGAGTGACTGAGCTAATTGAATCATGTAACGTACTGAGGACATAATTCTTCAGGAAGTTTGGTGAATTAGTCAGTGAGGTCCAGTAAATGCAGCTATCTTGTGTCATGGAATACAAAAAAAACAATATATTTTTGTCTCCTGTTAATTTTGCATATTTCATTTCCGAACTGGTCTTGAGCAACATACTGTGATCCTGAAGAAATAAGAACAGGACATCACATGAACTTTTGGAGCAAGGTGAGAGAAAAGGATTTGACTGCCTAAGTTTATAGAAAAAAAAAATCTCCCTAGTTACATGGAAAACAAATATGGAGTTTGCTGCTTCTATTTAAAAAGGACAAAAAAAAATCTTGGCTCATAACTGTATTAGTGATATCAACCCATTTGGACAATCACTGTACATATCCTAAACCCGGCATAATCAATTCCATTGTGTGGCTGTACTTTAAGCCTTAGTTATTCATAACATTCAAATTACAGACTATTAAAGACTTCACTCAATCGCTATGAACTAGCTTTACTTCTCCATTATGAAGCGATTACACACCTGTCCTTTTTATATCTTTGAAAAAGTATCTTGTTTGTTGTTGGAAAAATGCAAATTATGGTCTCAAAATTGGCTTGCAACTATTTTCCAATAGTGCCATTCTCTGGTTTGTTATTTGTTGACCAATGACTTCTCTAGATTTTTTGTAGTTACGGTTTTAAACTAGGAAGAGTTTAGGAGGTCTTTCCTTACCTGATCTGTTCATTGTCCTTGGGAGATTTCAAAAAATGATATTTTCCATACCAGTGTCAACTGTTTAAACACAGCTAGCCAGAACAGTAAGAATTCTGTTTGAGGAAAACACGATGCCTTCAGCATTTGTTTTTACAGTGTATCAGGGGGAACAGTAGGGAGGAGCAACTTTCCGTAGTTCTATGACCAGAAACGTATACATGAGGAAGGATGAGCCAGACAGTGAAGGTACCCATCTGCTCTCTTCCTCCTGCTCTCCAACAGCAGGTGCACTCAATCACCTGACAGCTGCAAGCACAACATCTAAAGATATACAATTAGTGCCTTTGCTAATCTTCATTTGCTCAGCTTCATCACCCAGACTAAAGCTAAACCACAGCTGTCTTGAGTTCTGTCAAACCACCAGGTTCCATGGGTATTTCTAAAGAAAACTCAATACTTCAACTTAAACCATCCATTAACATTTCAGAGATGCAAATTACTTTTATACAGACCAGACATCCATCTCCTGAATTACAGCTGCTCCTAAAATGCTTTGTGCCTGCCTATAAAATTCTCCTGCCCTTGAGAATGAACAGGCAACACCCAGCACTGCTGCCAAGGCATAGCAAACACAGCTTCAGTTACAGTTCAGTGTAACAATCATATAAGACTGCATTTTTGTCAGAAAACAGAAGAGGTGTCAGCAGCTTCTTTTAAATACCTGGTCCTAGGAGGCTTCACGCCCACTCCAGCAGGAGTGTGCCTGAACAAGGTAGGATATTTAAGAATCAGAACGCTGTCATAGTTGCATTTTGATCTCATACAGAGTAATGATTTGTGAGATGCGTTTTCTTATACATTTAAGAGATTTTCCATTTAAAAGCACTCCCCACCCCCAAAAAAGTTTAGGTAAACATCGTTATTAACTGCAAGTTAAGGCTGCCAAATGATGCTTCGTACTCTACCACAATACCAAGTAAAGCAGTAGTGTAGAAGCAATATCGTGTTTTCTTCTTTTAACACTGGTCTCCTTAAGCAACACCCAAGAGCATTTCTATCGCCCTTCTCCCTTCATCCATGGAAACAGACCTCTGTACAAATAACTTCATAGTCATGTCAATTCCCACAACACCATTAGTCCACTTTACATTTATGCTTGCCAATTACTCTCATTACACCTGAGATCCTGCTGATCTCCACCGAAGAGGTCCATGGGAGGCTCACCCCCCCAACTCCATACTGAAAGCTTGCAAGCAGTGCTTAAGACATTGGGTCTTCTCAGATGCAAAGCACACAAGCACAAAAAGTTGAGAATCTGGAGTATTGTTTTATCCATCTCACAACACTGCCACACAGCTTTAACCAATCCAGCAATGCATTACACCCAATGCAAAGTGTTAACCACGAACATCCTCTTTGGTTATCAGAGGGTATAGGTAAATTTGGGTGAGTTACTGTGTGCTTCAGGACTTTCAGACATTTGATTCTTGCTGAAACTGGTATAACAAATAAATACAAGCTTATATCAAACAACTGTTACTACATTTGATGACAGAGCTAGGACAGATCTAGACAAGGAACAAAGCCTTTTGCACACATGTAGATAGGAACCACCTGCAGGCAAAAACATCTTTGTCAGATCCAGCTGTGTCCTTCCACAGGAGATATTTCAAAAAACACATGCTACAGCTCTTGGCTGCATTTCTGTCTTTTTGCACCACTTAAGAGCTCAAACACAATGCTTTAGCAAGCTACTAAAAGTACCATCCACAGTCATCATGGTGGAAACAGTTAATGAAGCTCAGAGATCAAATAGAAACACCTGATTTTGTTTTTGCAGGGCTCCTACTGGCAGAAACCAGACCTACAGACATAAATTGGTGTTTATTGAATGTAAATGACTTACAGACAGAACTGTCCTTTCCCCACTGCTGCGCCCCCAAGATTTTTAATTCCAGCTCTTAGCTGCTAATATTTTTGCAATTAAATTCCTATGACACTTTTATGAGAGAAGTGGCAGAGGAATTATACTCTTCATGCAAATCATGTTTCAACTAAACGTGATATTTCAGAATGTCACATTTCATAGAAAACTGTTGTTATTTCCCTCTCAGGCTGCTTGCAGTAAGAGTTAAAGGAATTACAAAATGAACAGGTTAGACAGAAATCTCAGCAGAAAAGCACACCCCAAGTCACCTATGGATCCCCCAATTCCCCCAAGTCATTTACACTTCAAACAGTTGTTCACAGCACATTTCTCCCAGAGCAAAGCATTTGTTTCAAGTGCATTCCTGTATTTTCTTGTTCTAAGCTGCTCTTTATGCCAGAAACCACATGAAGTAATTTGTCTGCTTGAACTCACCACAGGCATCTTCAGCAAGGTGTCACAGGAGGGGAAATGCCATCCCAGATTCAAGCAGAAAGGTCTTTCTGGTCATTAAAAGCGCATCACTTTTTGCTGTTTTCTTCTGCCTGTTTAACTAAGTTTGTGGCAAGAATATGGTGACTCTAATCACATTCGTAACACAGTCAAAAACTACATTATCTTTGCTCCTCAGTACGTGTCACTAGCCACAGCCATACAACAGTGATAAGCTAGTAGGGCAAACACTTTCTAAAGGCTTCAAGAACCTCCAAGTTTGTCATTTTAGTCGATTCTCATGTACAGTGTCCAAAAAAAAAAACCAACAACAAAACAAACCACACCACACACACATGCAACCCAACTCTTCAGTCCTAGTCACAAACACAGAAAAATATAAAAATGTAGCCAAACTCAAAACTGAAAACTTATTCCCACTAGTTCTTTCTAAATCAGTTTTGCTTTCCTTTCCAGATTTCTGTGACGTTCACAGCAGTGAAGAAATAGCAAAACTAAGTTTCATCTTAAAGAAATTCCTAAACTCCTGCACTACATTACCCCCATTTCTTTTGGGGCATTGGGACTTCCCTCACTTTCAGGCAGAAGGCAGGCAACCCAGACTGGAAATCTAAATTTGATTTGCTAGTGTTGGAACAGGCTGGTGATGAAGTTTTAGTCCCTGATCTTTACAGACGGAAACATTTATCTCCAGCACAACAACAGGAAGCTTGGCTTACCAGGGTTTGACAAATGCTGAATCTTCAGATGGAGAGTACTTTGTAAGAAGAAAAACAGTGAATATTTCTTTATGGATTTCCACTTACATGCCAAACATTACATCTGCCTGCACATCAACAGCTTAAGTTAGCTCTATCGTTCAATGTTTATGAAATTGGATGTGCCAGTTTATAGTCATTACTTTATTTTTCCCTCCTGGCATCAGAAGAGTCTGGTCTGTCCTTCGAGAGAATTGAGACCTAGTGTGCTAACATTTTTGCACATTTTATTAGATATCCCAGGAAGATACACCATTTAATCTCTTGTGAAGCTCTCCACACATCATTGTGCACAGCACACCCTTCCCCAGGTGATTTGAAATGCTGACACAGCCTTGCTATTTACAGTACTGAAGGCAAAGTATTTTGTGTATCTGAAACCTCCTGCTATGGCTGCTCAAGCCTCCTACTTTAATTGCTCACTTGCACCTTTCCAGTCCTTCCTCTTTATGCTCCAATTTCAAATACAGCACTGTAAAGCACTCAGCACATAGTACTAGGTTTGAGCAGCTCATGTTGGCCTTCCTGTTGTTCCCTCAGAAGCTGAGTTTTGTGTTGGCCTCTAGTAGCTGTTCAGAAAGTCCTTCAGGGGTCCTTGTTTTCACAGTCAGGCAAACCTGTAGCTTTTGTCTGCATGTAGCAGCCTCTCACTTCTAGGATGTGGTCCAAGTTACACAACTCATTGTTGATAGTAATGTGTGCTGGTGACCTCAGATAGATTCAGCAGACTCTGTTCCAAGTTTCAGTATGCCTATTAGGCATTTTGTGTACTGACCCGCCAGCGCACACACCCAAAGCAACATTTGCCTGCATGAGACTGGAACACAAGACACCTACTTAGATACAGCTATCGCAATGCTGAGACAGTGACGGTTCACTTCCTACATAAATGCATTAGATTTGTGCCCTTTCTGACTCTGCCTACCTATGTGTCATTCAATGAGCAAAGCGAACAGCACCTCCACCAAAAATACACATACTACCTGGAAAGTACAAACCTTGTTGTTAATGATGGTCATAACAATTAGGATCTAAGATTCAAAAGGTTCCTTTTCCACCTAAAGATTTTATTTATTTTTAAGGTCAGGATTAGATTATTACAGCGTGCCCACATACAGTAGCAGCATAGACAGACTGATCTGAATTCCTCCCTTTGCATTTCAGTAACTACCCAATTTTTGTCACATGTATCACAAACACACATTGCATTCCATGGCTCCCCAAGTATTAAAATCACAGCAGATTCTAGCTTCTGCATTTGAGCCCTTAGGAACATGGACACAACAAGCTAAAGAAAAAGTTTTATTTCTTGACACTGTCACCTTACCAGCAGTTCTACAGATGAAAGCAAAAATCTGTGCAGCATACCAAAAGAAATGAACTGTGAAGGACTTAGTCTGTTTTATAGGGTTAGCAACACACAATAATTATCCCAGTTACAGATCTAGCTGTTTAGGTTGAAGAATTAAGTAGCAACACATATATAGGGAAAAGGACCTGATACCTTCTGACCCTATTTATCCGAGATCTCAAACCTACAGAGATGTGGTAACATATAGCCCATGTTCTCAAAGCTTTGGTCACCAAAAGTTAAATTCAGGTATAAGTTTCCATAACTGCATTCTCCATTGTAGTCTAGAGAGAAGCAAGACAAGTTTGAAAGGTACCGTTCAGTAGTCAGAATAACTTGATTTTTGCCTTTGTAGGCAAGATTAAGAAGTTTTGAGCAATACAGAATTAATCCTTCAAGTTCTCTGGTGAATAGAAACATTGCAGAGATATCTGTATTAAACCCAATGAGAGGGCAAAACAACTGTATGGCTTGAGAGCAAGGTTGCAAAAACATTACATTTTTCACATTAGACTACAATGTGCCTGAATTTTATTTGGAGTGACCACACAATAGGTTTTCACTTACAGTTAAGTGAAAATTATAATAATGATAATTTTGTTTATTATGCAGTTAAATTCATGTCCTTTTATGTAGGAACAGCATTATAACATTTACCCGCACATTTATTTAAAGATCTGTTCACTGAAGTATTGACAAAAACAACACATTGCTCTCATGAAAGCCCAAAGATTAACACATAAACTTAATGGAATTCTTCATCAAGTAATTGCTTCCATGGCATTGAACACACAGCCCAACAGGCTAGGTAAAGTATTAGGTCTTATCATTTGTTGCAGAAATAATAGTTCTTTAAAAATTCTCACTTCAGTTCTTATGCAAGCAGAGCAGTCTTCAAAGTGAAATAAAGTTTTACAAAACGCAGGCTAAATAAAGATCAGAGAACCTAGAAAATCTTTGATATTTTTATCTCTCTCTGCACCACAGAAGATAAAGCCTACATAGCAAGTCACTTCAGTAACCTCCCAGACAAACAGGAGAAACATTTTACAGATGAGCATCCTGAGTGTGAGGAAAAATATTAACCTCTTGACAAGAAAAAGATTTAATAAGAGATGTAAAGAAGAAAATAATCATCACAGCAGCAATAACTTATAAGATGACAGGCACCCAATTCTTAAGTCCTGGGGGACTGGAGTCACAATGGTTCATTCAATACCTTCAGCAGACAGAGCCCTAAACTTATACTCAGCAGTGCACACCAGCAGCTGCTCCTCAAAGCCTTTTGCTTCCACTCTCCATTGAGCAGAGCAAACACTACAAACATGCTTCCACACCACGTGCCCCTTCTCTCCAACCCCAGAAGACCCATCTAGCTCCTGGCTTCAGCTGTCATCAATCTCTCTCAGATCAGACATCATCACCAACACCTGAACAAATTCTAGGCATCAAATATCTGCAGCAACACCTGTGAACTCTAACACCTTTAATCAACTTACCTCAGTAAACAATTCTGCTGACAGTACATAAGGATTATCAGAGCCTAGCTCACTCTCTGCACTTGGGAGGGCCTTATGTTTGCTTCCAGAAATTTGTGGGGAAAATAAGGGTGTTTTAGGGGTGAAAAGGATTTTTTCAACTTTTATGTGTGTTTCCACTTTAAGATGTGCAAACAAAAGGCCCCATCTTACTCTCTAAATAACCTGCATTTCAAGGCAATTATGCTCTTTATTTTGAAGAAAAAAGTTTTGTTCCTGTTTTAATCCAGCATTTTATTGAATAAATTATTTAAAAGTTTTTTCAAATAGAAAAAGAAAAATCAAAGTACTTCATCCCAAAAAAATCAATTGAGAAAATTATATCTACCAACAGATTTCTATCCCCTCAGGTTTTTTTTGTCAAATAAATTCTTAAACAGCGACACATTTATGTTAAATATTTACCTTTTAACAAATTTGTGACTTCAAGCAGAAAATCTCTATTGACATCTTTTGACAATATTGCAGCAGAGCTCATCGAAGAATCACCCCGTACACTCCTGGTATGTTACCAAAGATTAGTCTTCATAGCTCTTCCGGTATTCTGGCATGTTTAAAATAGATACATTATGTTTTCATTTAAAGCACGGATTTCCATCCAGGCTGCCCCTCAGAAGAATTTCAATTTCCACTTTACAGAATGTTAAAGCCTGAATTGGCAGGTTGGTATTGTAACATGTACAGTTGTTTCATAAACTTTGTACCTACATTCAGTGCCTACCATTCTCTTTAACAGCAAACTCTGTCAGTCAGCTGTAATTCCTATCTACTGGAGGTTCAGCACTTGGTCCTAAAGAAATTTGCCCACTGAATTTCTGTCAAACTTTTCTAGTTCTAATATACACCAGACACTTTAAATTGTGGGGTGTCGATTACTATTTAATATTTATTGCAAAAGCCAGAGTTTGTTTTTATTTCTTACATATCAGTTAAAACCAAACAAGACCCCATAAACAGTAAGTAGTTATTTTGATTTGAAGGTATTGCGTTCTCGGTCTTCAGCAAAAGATTGATATTTAAAATTTAAAAAGTGGTTCATCTGTGCCTAATTGCCGTTAAATTACAGCTTGCCCACATGCACAGCTCCATGAGAAAGACACATAGGTAACTATTCAGAAATCACCTGGTACCTTCTCTAGAATTTTGAGAGCAACCTGATGGCCTCCACATCATCTCTTGCTACTGCTTCTCAGCCAACAGATCAGAAATGCTTTCACTGCTTTTCTCACACCACCAGGGAAGTTATGTGACAGTGTTCAAAGAGATTATGAATGGACTTATCTTCAGCAAAGCCACACAAACATAATTTTTTATAGTAGATACCAAATACCTGGCACACTACACCAATAATGCTTCAAGAAGTGTTAAAATTAGTCAGAACAATCTGTCTTTAAGCTATGCAACTTCTTTCACAGGTTAAATAGCTAAAACAACTTCTAAATTCCTTCCTTTAGTAGTTGGAAGACAGAGATTGTAAGGTATTGGCCTATAGGACACATACAATGATTAAAGGCAGATGCAAGTTTCCATTGCCAGTCCTGGTCTGCAACTGTGCAGACATATTAGAACAGCACAAAAGAAAGACAGCTGCTGGGATGACCAAAATGAGTCAGTCCTGCCATGCAATGCCCCATCTTTATTTTATGGACCTCTTACCTTCAGCTGTGGTATAAACCATACTGTGTTCTCCTGAATTAAATCGTCTTTAAAAGTTCTCACAAACTTGCTGAAGCATTTAATTCATGATAGCAAGATTATAGTATAGATAAGTATAGCAAGATTTTGTAGTTACATTTCATGTCATGATTTCTAATGCAAGCCATTATTTGAGCTAAAGTTGAGTCTGATGTGTATAAAACCCTTGTAGCGCATTATAAAAAAAAAAAAAAAAAGCTGTCTAGGTATCTAATTACCAAGATATCATTTATTCAAGCTTTATCAATTACAGAGATAAGATTCGTATGATTTACTCTACAGTGACTTTCTTCAATATGGATTATCTGGTAAGGAATGAGATCATTCTGCGGTCTTTTCCTCTCCCCTATCTAGCTGCCTCCTTTCATGAAACGTGTAGAGACGTAATAATTATGACATGTCTGCCCGTCTTCTAAATCTGGCTGAAATTGGCCAACGAGTTCAACAGTTAAGGTGTGGACACACACACCGTATAGTCATGTAAGTCTCTTCTCTTCAGAAATCCAAGAAGAAACACCCACCAGCTGCTGTACCAGGCTGCAGACATCATAACTTATCGACAGCTGGTCTTTGCTATGACTGTATCCCAGAAGAGCAGAGGACCAGAGCAGCCCACCTTCTAAAACTGCGGATGTGTAAACCTGCTCACCAGGAGACTGGATGCGACTGCCCCAGTCACCATACACCTGTCTGCTGAACCTTCCCCTGCTGCTGGGCTGTCTTCCAAGCCACTAGGCACATTTTTAAATTTGGGGCCTAAAGAAAATCCACAAGTAGTCCCAGACTAGGTGCTCCAGCAGTACCATCAAGATATGACATATTTTAGACATCACAAGATATGCACAGATCTATATACACTGCCTTGTAAACACTGGATCTTTTTACTACAGCTTACTTTGACTACTGAAGAGAACAACTAGGATTTTGTTACTTCTTAATCAGGCATCAACATTTTCTCTGCTGTATTATCTTACACACTTATTCCTTCTGATGAAAGTATTTTAAAAATGTTTTTTATTTAAAAGGCAAACTAAGTTTTTGGACAAAGGCAGAGAGAAAGAACTTATAAAGAAAAAAGGTAAACTGATTAATTTTCACATTCAGGAAATTTCAGCAGTTTGATGCATCTCTGGAGGTGTCTGGACAGGCTTGCTGGAAGCTTTGCCTTCCTCTCTTTCAGTGTATCCAGATGTTGTCTCAACTCACTCCCCACTCACAATCCCATTACTTCCAGAAGCAGATATTCAGCCACAACTCACGTTGTGAGAAGCAGCAATGTGGAGACTGAGACATCCTCTCTTTACCTCTAATTCAATCAAAATCTGGAAGCTGGTCCCTAGAAGCGAGAGGCTCTTGAATTAAATCCCAATAACTGCAAACCTGTTTTTTGGTTTTTTTTTTCTCTTTTTTCTTTTTAATTCACTTCACTGTTAATGAAAGCAACCTGTCAAGGACAATTACTAATTATTGATATAAGTAATGGAAAAATAGCTTGCCCTGTGGATGGGGGTGGAACATTTAAAATGAAACTTCCCTTAGGACTTATTTTTCCTTCCTATCTGTGCCTTTGTATACAAAGGAGGAAAAAAAAAAAAAAACCTCAAACTTTTGATTTTAGTCTTAGTCTTTAGGGAGAGGTGGAGAGATATAGGATGTTTCAGTGCGGTCCTCTTGTAATTTGGCAATCTCTGCAAGCATCACTGACCCACGAGCCCTTTCAAGAACAGATAGCATTTTGTGAAGCATTACAATCCATTACATGTCTTTCAGATAAACACAGAACAAAGATAGGCAATCCTAATATCAAAATCTCAGAGTGGCATCTGAAGCCAAAGAAAGAAGCACTAAATGGAAGTGGAGTATTTCCTAGAACCCTGATAAAAAAAAAATCCCCGCTCCTTTTCATTTTAAGGAAGAGATGCATACAGATATATTGTACTCAGTTAAACTGTTTTCAGCCAGAGTGAAAACTCAGTCTCATAACTGCACAAAATCTTCTCAAAGGAAGTCAGGATCAGATGAAATAAGGAAATGTGAACATTTCCACCTGCGTGTTTCACCTCTTCCTGGAATACTAACACCTGGCTCTCTTTTCATCTATCCAGTAAAATAGTTCTGGGTTGCTTCTTATTTGTCCTTGCTTAAATGAAGAGCCTGTCCAGGGCCCTGGGGGCTCTAGTATGGCCCTGGTCAGCCCCTCCTCAGCCTCCTCCCACACCTTACTGCAGGATGCCCTGTGCTCCCCAGCCCTCACTGCACCCTGGTGGAGCTAGAGGAGAGAAAACCAGCATGCTCTTTTGAACAAGAAGATGCTAATGGAAGTGGAAGGGCCTGTAAAGTTATTATCAGCTTTTCCCTTGCACCAGGTACAATACGAGTCAGAGAGCTTTCAGTCTACAGAAACACAGCTGTGTTTTGAGTGCAAGTTACACCAGGTGACACCTAGATTCCATAGGCATCTCATCAGAGGACATACCTATAGTGATCCCAAAGACAGCATCAAAGCCATAAGGACAGCTGGCATTGCTTTTCTAAGCTTAACATTCCTGTTCCCAGCCCTTCTTTAGATACCTTTTCTCACTGATTTTGAAATATATTTAATGACATTAAAGGTCCTACTGTAACAGCATCATGAAATACTAGAGTATTTGCCTGCAGGTTCATACCTAGCAGATGAATAATGGTGAAGATTTAAATGGGAAAAGACACAAGTTACCTGATGAGTAAGAAGAACTGGGAGTATCTCTAGCTGTGACACTTTCATACCAAAAGTGGGAAGTAAAGTTAAACAGGGGCCCTTCAAAAAGCAGAGCATTTACAAAAAAGTGTCCTTGGATACCTGCATGTTGCCCTCTGTCTTGGATATTTCACACCATTCACATGCAACCATTATGCTTGAAAGATAATTAAATCCCAGTTACAAATGAGTTGCTTGCCAACACATTTATTCACTTAAAATTGTGGTTCTTGGGGGTGGAGTGGAAGGTCTGAAGTTATTTAAACATGCCCTAAATGCTTGGTTTTAACGTATTTCCTTTGAAAGGAGGAGAGAAGGTGAGGAACTGATGGTAGCCACTTCACACACACGCCCAAGGGACAGGAAAGGTTGGTTAAAATACATTCTTTGCTGTGAATCACAACAATGATCTACATGAAGATCTAGAGGTGACCTACATGATCTACAGACTACCTTAGCCACCACCCATGGCTATCAGTCCATCTGCCTGTTCCTTCTCACCCTCACCCCTCTCAGTGAGCATTTGAAACATCCTTGCAAAGTGAGAAAAAAGTCAATAGGACAAACTGAGAAGGGTATGGTGATTTGAAATGGAGAAAAGAAGCTAACCCATACCCACCGGTAAAGTGTTAATCAAGGTGATCTAAGGCAGGGAATCACTACTGCTGCCTCATTTTGCAATTCTAGCTTTCTGTTTCCTTGGCTTTATTACAACTGCTCCCAAATCAAGATCTTCTCTTTTGCATCCAGCAAAATATTTTGTTCTAGGCAGAACAATATATTTGCTTGTTTATTCCAGAATCAATAAACTCAAAACTCATCTTAGCTGATCCTACACTAACCTTCAAGGTATTTTCCCTGGTATGGCCACCACATCATCATCCCATTAATAACTATATTATTCTTAGTGCAGTATCTGGCTGAACCAAAGAAATGAATGGAAAAACATGGTGATCTTCAGAACTGGTCTGGGAACAGACGCCTACCATCCTCCTGGTTGTGAGAAGTTGTAGGACTACAAACCTTCAAAAGCATTGTTATCTACCAGGTAACCGCCATTTCAGGCACTTCCAAAGACATCTTTCATTCAAACTACAACTCAGAAAATTCTTCTTAATATAAAATGATGCCTCTCAAAAGAATCTTACCACCTAATGGTTACTGTACTTGTTAACACAGTTGATGCTTTGTTTTCTAGCCAAAATAAATTATACAAATAATGGCTGTACACTGTGGCAGTTAAAACCAGTTTCTGTTTTTTATCACAGAGATTCAAAAGCCTTGGGAGAATAGAAAGTTGGATTAGACAGAGAAGGCATGCATTGAAAGTGTTGCTGCTCAGAAACCGTGACAAGTTCAGGACAGATGGATGCTGAATAATTATAGAACCGTGGGATTAAAGGAGTTAAAAGAGCTTCTTTAATTTTGCCTGCCAGTTCAGACTGCCTCACTGCATACAAGTAACCACTTCAAATGCAGCCTGGAAAGGAGGGTCAAGGCCCTTTACAAGTCCTACAAGCTAGAAACAGCAGAACGATAGAAATGGCAGTAATTGCTTAATTATACCATATACTCTTGTTCCAATAAACCAAATTGCTTTGTTTGCCTAGTCTCTTATTCCCAGCTCTCATGTTTCTTGTGTTACTTTCTCCCCCTCTTATGGTTGTAGGGGACAAGTTCTTTGGATGGCTTAAATCGATTTTGGCTCTTCTGAACCAGCCACTAATATTCAACAAACACAGTGTCCAACCCGGTCACTCTAGATCTAACTTAAGCTGTTGCCTCCTTCAAACTGAGCTGAAAATCCCATTTCCCCTTCTTAACTGCCACCTATTGTTTGCTGTGTGGGATAATTTGTAAATACTTTCTTTTATATAAATATCACAGAAGTGTATCTTCTGCGGACTTCTTCCTCCTCCCCTGTAGCACCTACAAGGGCATCGCCTGCTGCCCTGCAGCAACATTGCAAATAACTGGGATACAGTTACCAACAGCCTCTGCTTAAATACACCCAGCCGTTCACCTGCATCACGTTCAAAGAGAACCAAGGCCAGAAGGATTCGTGTGGGGATTAGACTGACTGATCCCTTCTCAGTCTCAGATTTTTTTGAAACTGTTCAGAATAGGCCACAGCAGCATCCTTTAACTGAACCCACTAGTTTCTGTTTGGCTAAAACTTCTTTTCCAGAAAGGCCTGAGAACATCAAGCAATGAGGAATTTTCCTGTTTCCAGAGAGATATGCTAGAAAAACTTAATCGTTCTAAAAAGAAAAAGCAATGTCTAGTTTGTCATTCCCTTTCCTTATCATTCATAAAAACACTGAGATGTATCAGACCTAGCAACCTAGCACTAGTCTTTACAGATCCATTGGAAATAGTGATGCTGTTCAACAGTTTTCCACTAACAACTAATTTGGGGGATTTACCAGTCCTTACACCATTTCTCCATTTCTCCTAAGCTTTGCTGTTACCATATAGTGCTTTTTTTTTTTTTTTTTTTAGCTAGTGAGGCAGTGAAGTCCCTGGGTACTTAGAAATTGTTGGGATGCCTTTCAGACAAATTACTGAGTAGCATCTCCAGCTCTGCTTACAGTCCATGAGAGAAAACCTCCTTCTCAGGACATTCTCTCCTATAAAAGTGTGTGGGTGTATTATATTGTAGTGAAACGCGTAAATGCGGAACACCTATAAACTTCCTCACTAAAACATTCAGCAACTTACTGCTGCTGTGTGCTGCTACCACTTGAACTGCTGCTTAGGACAGCAATTATTCTGGGAATCCTACAGACACTTTAACAGAGAACTTTTCACCTGATGATAATTTAGGTTTCACAACAAAGAAGAACAAATCACTGCATGACGGTGCAGTTGAATTTCCACATCTAACACATTGGCACAAAAATCAGAAGTTAACCACCCCAGTTAGTGAGGGTCGTCCAGCATGGCAAGACCTGGCTGCCTTGTGACGGGTGGGACCTTGATGCAGTGAGATACCAAGGACGGGAACCCAGGGCTGGAGAATTTGCTGTAGGTGTGACAGCACAGTGTTCTGCTAACAAGCTGGTGTAACTTCAGCTGATACGACCACGTGTTCTGACATCCATATTCAAGACAGTTTAGGGGAGGCCTGAGACTTTCAAATGCAAATAGAAACTGTTAGGCTGATCAGGGAGTGAATTCAGATGCAATTTTTCCTCTACTTAGAGAACCTATCTTGCAATCCTATATCAGATGACATCAGAAAAAAGATGCAGACCTCTTCTGTAAAATGCCATGTTCCCCCCATATTTGATAGATTATAGTGTTAATAAGCATGATGTTAATTGGTTTACATTATAGATACTCCCCCAAAAGAGTGGATAATCCCTCAGTGTTCAGAATGGAGCCAGAACATAACAGACTTCTGCACCCTCACCCTGCGCAGGGCGTCATGGGAGAAGGCATGTCCCCTCCGCACCGCACCAGGGGAGCAGTGAGCACCAACCAGGATGACAGCCCTTTCAGACCTTTACGCAGTGGTAGGTGTCATTTCACAGACTTCCTGTGCCCTTCAGAGAAAGATACACAGAAACAGGCTAAATTCTCAAGGGAACAATGCAGAAAGTAAAGAACAAAACCAGCAGAATATGTTTTCTGCAAATCCAAAAGCACTCAAGGGACTGGTTGAAGAAGAAACAGCAAAACCAATTTCACTTTACAGAGACAAATCACACTCTGCTTGTGCCTTCAAACAGCTATTCTTTTGAAAAAAAAAAGTCTGTCTACTGCTTCTTGCATTTTTTTTTGTTTGCATTGTACTTTTCACGTTTGAATTGCATGCAAAAGAAATTTCATTTAAATACTCTGATCCCCATTTCCAACAGCACCAAGACCCTGTCAGAGTTGGAGGCAACACTGACAACAAAAATACAGTTTGCAGCAGGGCAACTTGGACTGAATGAAAGAGGAACGTCTTTTTCCTTTTCTTAGCACATGTACACATGTTGCACTAGCAAGACATTCAAGACTCCTTTGCAACCAGCTTTGGCCAATTGGAGCACATACGCTCCATGGGATGGTGTCCATAGTTCAGACATTGCAGTCAGCAGAAGCCTGCATAATGAATATCAATATACAAACATTCGCCATCTCCCTCCCTCAGTGGACTTACCACTTCTGTGGCAGGTTCAAATCAAATCATTTTCCATGGAAAGAATCAGTTTTGCCTAGAATTGTTGACTTAAGGCCAACCCAGCCTGATGATTCTCAAATTCAGTAGTAAACGGCAAAATATCATAAAATGGGAAATCTAGATGTTTAAAAAAAAAAAAAGGCAGAAAGTTTGGAAAAAATCTATAATTTTCAGACGCTTACGGTAAATTATAAGACAGAGATACAGCCCCTTTCTAACTACTTAGACCTGATTTTGAGTTCAGGCTGTTTCCTCCTGTCCTTCATGGCAGAGAGGGAAATTTTCCTGAAGATCCAATTACGCTGCATAGTGTAGCAGCTATAATTAAATGGGGCTTGATCTGTGCTCCGTGACACTGGGTTGTTTAAAAGATTTGTGAGTAATTGGCATAACTGAGAGCAGCTGTAAAATTATGGTAACAAATCAGACAGAGCAAAGATTTGTCTACCATAATGAAGTTTGGAGTTTAAAAGTCCTATTACCCAAATGCACAACACACATGTACACTTTCTTTTATTTACCATTTTTTTTATACTGAAACATCCTGAAAGGCAAAAACTAATTCCATAAAATCTGAATTATAAGAAAGCTGCAAGAAATCTTTCCCATAAACTGCTTCAGATCAACTCCTTTTAACACATGGTTTCCAATAATCCTTTCTTCCACACATTAACGAAAATCAGGACACCTGATTTTCTGCGAAGGAGAATACGTAGCTGAGAGTTGGGACTCTCCCAGATTTTTTAAAGATAGCCTCATGCGGTTTTTCTAGGACTTTTAATTAACACAGTTCAAGTAAATCCAAATAGTGCCAAAGATGGCACATGATTCTATACCACACCAAACTTTTTATCTACGCTTTGACTCAGAGATAGATTCTCCTCCTATATTATTTGTAAGTTTTCTAACAGAAAGATGTTTACCAAGGTGCACACCTCAGCACACATCAGTCTGTAAAGGAAATCAAGCTAAAAAATGCATCGTACATAAATCTGTGTGAAGACAAACTAAGCTGCAATCACTTTACTGGTGCCAGGCTTTACCTCATAAATTTATTTGTTTATCAATTCATGCAGGTTTCTAAAAGAGAGATCAAATGGGATGAGATGAAAGCAGGGCCATATGATCTCTTCTAGAGTATTTCTGCTTGCAAGGTCCCCATTAGGGACAGTTGTTAGACCCAAGTTTGATCGACATGAGCCCTGAATTTAGCATTGTTCCATGGGCATTAACATAGTGCCTTTTAAATTCTCAGCTCAAGTACACAAACAACCGCCTCAGCTGTGTCTGGGTAGAGTGGACAGTCCTCGGCTCAACCTCAGAGCAAGGCCATATAGTAAGGCACTTCGACTGTCCTCTAGTAAGGCTGTAGTAAGGCACCTAGACATCCTCTCTGCTGCTTCAGCTACCTGTTGATATAATCAAGGAGAAACAGTTTGTAACCGAGTACAAGGGGGTGTACTTATCCCATCCCCAAACACTGTGATAGAGCAACCACTTAGCCAAGTGTGAGCAGGCAGAGTGTCAGCAGAAGCTTCGTTGCTTTGTTTCTAACTTTAAACGTACTTCAACTAAGGCAAAAATTGCATTTGAATGAAGGGCTTTTCTTTGCAGAGTTAAAAGAATTTCTCCCTCCTTCTGCACGCTTGTGTAGAAGGTAGCTCAGCAGATAGTTCTCGATTTATGGTCAGTATAAATCACGCAAGAGGCCACTGATGGGCTGCACACAATCTAGTTTTCCTGGGATCCCAAGAACAGTTTGCCAAACACTGGAAGATTCGCAGTTCTCACTTACCCTATTAGCAAGAATGTGCCTTAGGCACTCGTGAATGTTCTGAGACTATCACCTGCTGACTGCTTGCTGTGTTTCCACAGAACTGCAGGGATTAACTCCATAGGGTGTCTCAGAGGGGACAAGCTTAACCTATATAAATTCTGAGATTTAAACATGCTACAGGGACCAAGCAAGCAACAAGTTTAAGAGTCCAGGGAGACTTCTCCCCAGAATGAATTTATGAAGAACAGTACAAATGCTGCACTCACAATAAACTCTCAAGCAGAAGAAGATTCAAAGGTATCCCTTACCACTCATCTGCAGTTTGCAATCAAAGTTTTCATTTGTTTATAGTTACATTTCTGTGTATATAATGTTTCTACAGACTTCACAGAGTATCAGTGTTTACCCGTAAGGACACATGCTGTTATCTGCCTCTGCCTCAGAAGCAGTGTTATAGGATATCACCTGTTCCAGGTAAGCCAGGAGCACGTGTACTCTTCAGAAGCGTTAGCTTTATCAGCTGTCTCAGCACCAAGCACTTCTTAGCATCCAGTTAGAAATCGTGTCCACTCTTCTTCCCAAAACTCCTGGGACACCAAAGGCACAACCAGTCCTCCACCACCAAGAAATGAACAGGAACATTTTTATTGCCTTTTTTACATGAAACTGTTACTGAAATTCTACTGTGAGTCAATTCAGATATCTAGATGGAAACATACAGACAAAATAAATAAATAAAAATCCTGAGATGGAAATTAAACCTTGTCTGGCAAAAAGGGGCAGGCTATCAGGCAGATCATATAACTTATCCAGGGCAGGGGTCTTTTCACCATCTTTCAATATATCTGGTGCATGCTAAGTCTGGTAACACTGAAGAGACGAGTGTCACTTTGCACAGAAAACACCACAAGTGCAGGGCAATCCACACATTCCCTCTCCACTCTGGCTTTTTCATCTTCTTTGCTTTTCACACTGTTCACTCCTCCATCAGAATAGAAAAATTTGGCAACACACTCCTCTGCCACTAACTATATGACAGCCTTCATGAAACTCCGGCCTTAATTCAGCAGCACAGCCCAGCACTGATGCAAGAAGGGGACCTTGCCTTTCTTCCCCTCCCTCCTGCCCATGCTGCTTTCTTCTCTGGTGTCACATGTGGGCCCTTCCACCAGCTGGTCCTGCTCACTGAATCAGCAGAAAAATCACATCTCATGCAACAACACCCACAGCAGACTGCTGGCTGAAACATCTCGTATCTCAGATGTGACAAATGAGGATGTGTTTTGGAGGAGCACACTACAGCTGCCTAGAAATGCCCATAGAGAGCTTGCTGTATGTTGTGTGTTTGAAAGCAGAGGCATCACTTTGCCATGCTGTTTCATCCCTCATCCTCAGCTGAAGCTGCTGATGGTACTGAGGTACCATCTTGTGGACCAAGACTTTGACGTTTTTAAGACAATTGAGCAGAACTATAATTAATAGAAGAATAACTTTGCTCTGTCCCAAAACAGTCTGGTGACAGTATTTGCTGAGAACTTATCTTTTCTTCTAATGAAAAAAATTACCTTAAGTTTTATCTGCTAATGTTGGAACACCATGGCCGAATCACATCTTGCAACAATTCTTTTTTATTCTCTGCACAGATTAAAATTATGCTGAGGTTTTCACAAAGTAAAAATTCACCTCCTGATCAAGACAATTTTTATGTCCATATCATATATGGATTGTATTTACTCTTATGTATCCCTGGAGAGCTTGGAATCCCATAGTTAAAAATAGATGAAAATTACTCTCTTAGCCTTTTCTTTACAAGCACATAAATCTCATTGCATATAGCAAATATTTGTCTCTAGAGGAAAACACATTTAAACTTTTGTTGGAATTACAAACCTCCACTGAAGTAAAAAGTTATTTTATCGCATCCAAAATGACATCTAAGCCCATCCCAGGCCCCTGTGAAGTGGGCAATGCTTCTTGCTCCCTCTGAGTTTTGCCAGTACCCCTGCAGCAGCACAGGGCAAGACACTGCCTTGGAGCTGAGACCCCTGTCCCTACTCAGCCCTTCCTAGCCCACAGCATCAGACAAGGGATTACAGCACCCTGGGAAGAAAGATGCTGGCAGGCAGTCACCTCCAAATCCATTACCAGGGTACCTGCTCTCCACCGAGAGCCAGTAACAACCTGCTGACAGCCAGCTTCACACCTAGTGAAGTTGACTGAAAGAGAGCACAAGGTACCATTCTTTTCTATTCTGGATGTTTTATTTAGATTTTACCTTAAAGGTGCTCGAGCTGAGAGCGACTTCAATGTAACTGAATGACAAGGAGCAAACATGGATGTGATAAATTTATAAAATGGCCACAATAGGGCACAAAAGCTCCAACTTCTCAGGCAGGACACAGATTACAGAGGAAATGTCATTTAGTAGACCAAGTAATAGAGGGAAGAATTAGACAAGCATTTGAACACAAACCCTCCTTGGTTTCATAAGGACAATTAAGTCCTTAGACAATCATGGCTACTGCAAATCCACCACAGCATGGAAGATAAATTTTGCTCTATGAACCAGTAACTACAAAGTAGGGCCTGAAGAAGAGTCTGTATGAGCACAAGCTCATCTGATCTTTCCAGAAATATCCATCAGTCTAAAAATATCCCAAAGGTATTACCTCCATTTACAGACGTTGCTCTACCTGTCTTTGGTCCATCACAGCCACAGCAAGACACACAAGCTAAAACACACAAGTTTTAGCACAGGCTCTAGATCCCCCAGAACATAACACGCTGTGAAGACCCAAAGCAAGTGGAGCTGGGGCAAGACAGTGACCAGGGGAGACAGAGGCCTCTTTCCCCAAACAGGTGTAACCAAACTAGAGCACAGGCAACGAGGAGAGATCTAGAAAACACAACCTTTTAAGAAAGGCTGAAAATCAGAGGACATGAAAGGCCATCTTAAAATATGTAAAAGTAGTTCGTTAGTTAAAGAGGTTCTATCCTATGAGGACGAAACAAGGAATGAGGAACTGACGTTGCAGGAAGGACATTTAGAGGGCAGGGAAACCCAAGGGTAAAGAAGATGAGCTCTAGATGTCCAGAAAGGTCTGGACTTGTGCTCTGGAGGACTTTGACGCTGGACTGGACTATCATCTGCCAAGGATGCAGCAGATAGAGCTTATTCTTGGAAAACTCACCTAGTCCAACACAACCTTCCTCCAGTCTCTTATTCCTATATTTTTTTCTTCTTTTCTCTTATTTCTAGTTCTGCATGCTGCTGCTCTTCAGGCCATTTTGACTACACTCAGTAGTCCCTTCCCTAACTTTTGATCAAGATATTCCACCCCATTTTCCCCTCAATATTACTTTATTAAGTTTACCGAAACTCTCAATGCAAAAGCCACATGTAAGGCATTTGAAGTCAGCAAGATCAAAACAAATGCGAACTGTTTATGTCTAGATATTTTCTGAAGTTTGTGCTGTTTGAAAGGAAGTGTTTCACAGAGACAGGCAATGTAGGACATTTTCTGAAGACTGTTTGCTGCAAAGGTTGACTGCAGCTACTGTTGAAGTTAAAAGTTAGCTTCATCTTTTCCAGAGGTGTGCTATTCTTTTATTCTTCTGTCATAACGCTTTCACAGAGATCACACCTGAACAGCCTGAAAAAGCAGCTAATCTCTATTTCAGGAAAATTACAACATTGATGTTAGAAAATCTTTTCGCTGTTGGGCAATTTAGATAATACCACCTCAGATTTTTAGCTTAAAGTTCATACCTTTCCTAGTTTCCTTTATTTAGTTCTATGGGCAAGTTCACAGCTTCCAGATAATGGTTTTGACAGAACACAGATTACAGCTGGGATAAGGATGAATTCAGAGTCCTGCCATGCTGTTTTCTGTTCTCACAGGCCACTGATGGAGCTCCAGGACATTTCTCTGATGCTGTAAGTGCTGACGCTGTAGCTGCGAATAAGAGAAAGATGACACTAACTCGTGCAGACAGAACTGTAGAACTTCCTTTTGTCAAAAAGTTTGTGCTGTTCACTAAAGGCAGGAGGTTAGAAATGTTGCAGCTTTAATTCATGTTTTAAAGCCCTTCATTGTTTGGAGTGCCACAAAGAAGTACTGCAGAGACTGAGCAGTCGTTGAGGAAAAAGTATTTAAAACACCCAAGGCAGTTTAACCTTTATGCTTCTGCTAAGAGGCCATACTTTAGTAGCAACTGCTGAGAGCTTCTCCAGCTCCTTATTTAAATAAAATGAAATTATCAGCATTTGTCTGTCAATGAATCTCTGATAACACCAGCAATTAATTGAGTGCTTTAGGAGCTTTTTTTAATCGGTGTCTATGAAACAGTAATTTTTTTTTATTGTTTTGGCAGGCTCCAAGCCACAGATTTCTTACTTTTCACACAGGTCATTATCTCCTGAAGTGTTTGCTTCAGAATACAGGCTCTCATGAGGCCACAGAGCTAAGCTCTGCTTGCAGGCAAATTTCCATGGAAGCCAACACAACCAGGTACTATTGCCTTTAAGGACAGGTTTTGGCATGTTGTAGTTAACAGTCAGTCAGGACAACTTGAACAATACAGCAACTAATACAGAAATTTAATTAATCATGTTCCAATTCAATTTACAAATTAGATCATTTTCTAAGCTGGGATAGGATGCTCTAATCCAAGCAGTAGGTGTGCTCCCAGCAACATCAAGTCTCCTCTTCCTGCTCTGGTCTTTAGCCTAAATGTCTTTGAATTACAGTCTTGAAAAGCAAAGCTGCAAGGTATGAAAAGAATTCCATTACCCAAAATTTTAAAATTGGTACATCTCATATCACTATTCTCTACAGTTCTGCTGTGCTAGTCTAATATCCAAGTACACATTGTCCTAGTATCATAGTTCTGAACGTATTTGTTTCTTCTGTCACTGCATCTATCCTAAGCTGTTCCAAATCACCTGCAATTAGTCCTACTGTTATGTAGATGCGTGTTTAGTTAATGCAGGAAAAATTGACAGTAACTAAGAGAAAAATGTGTCAAAAGAAAGATAACATAAAAGGTAATTTTGAAATTCTCTGCCCACAATTTAAATTTAATTCACTCTTGTCCATGTGGTAATAAGTTAATTCAGTTTCAGTCATTTGAATGTTGACAAAAAAAAAAAAACTCTAGTGACTCATTGCATCTGGTTCTTTGATTTTAGTTAACAATCTTATTTAAATCAACAGTTTACAAAAATCTGAAAAACTATGTATTAAAAAGTGAGAAGTGTCATTGTGCTTTTCTCTAGCAATAAGATCTCTGTCAGTAAAGTTAAAAACAAGACCAAAATTAATATTCTGATTCCCTACGTGGGCTGGAAGAAAAGAAGTGAAATGATTTAATGCTATATACAAAAGGAACGGAGTCATCAGTCCATTCCTACTGTAGTAAACAGGACCCACAAGTGCTGTTTTGTTATGGATGATAATTTTTTTGAACTACAAAATACTCAGGAAGAGCATAAATCTTTATAAGAGAACAGAAGGAGCTGTGGAATAACATTGCCTTTGGTTTTTGAAAGCTGTGGCATGTTAGAAAAAAGCCAGTGTTAACAGGAGTTACAACCAACGCTGTACATCCTTGACTGTGACATGTACGTTAGCATCTTGAGAGTTTCCTCTTGACCCCACCACTACAACCGTTCCCCAGAAAGGCTGAGAGGTGCTGGATGACCGATGGACCACCTGAAGTGCTCTACCTTCCCCCTCCACCCATACTTCGTGACAGCAGTGTCCTGGAGACCATGTCACGGTGTGGTGCGACTGCTGTCTTGGACGCTGCAAGGGCAGGGTGACACCCTTCCCTCCAGGTGGCAGATCTTCCTCTCAAGGTAGCAGAGTGAGTTATGTACTGCACAGGTGTCGAGCCTCAGCACTGGGGAGTGAGTTCGCCTCTCTGCAGCAATTTCAGATGCTAGACAGAAAACCTGAGGAGGCCTGGCTGGCAGCTGTGTTTGGTGAGGTGCCCAGGCCTTGAGGCACAGGACAGATGTAAAGAGGGCAGGCTGGGTGAACACAGCAGCCCTGCTGCTGGGGGTGACCTCAGGGAGAGGCAGGCAGCGACACACAGCCAGGACTGGCTTCTGTCATCTGCCCTGGGCTAGATTTTCAGCAGTTGAAAAAGTGGTCTCCCCATGGGAAATCCTTAATGAGAGAGAAAACATTACAGTCCTGTCCACTAACAGTTCATATGCAGTTAGCAATACTTCTGTTCAAACAACTGTCTGTCTCAGCACAGGTGAACACAGAACAGCCCCAGCACCAGTTCTGAACCCAAGACTGATCCAGATGAGCAGTTTGCAGGTGGCTTCGCACCAGAAGCTATTCAGCAATGCTGTCAGGCAAATTGGTCCACATACACTAACACACTGCCTAATGCTGTTCCATCAGCTCTCTGGAAATCTCTATTTTATGAATTTCCCTAACTAGTACCACTACTGCTCATTTCTTTAACATCTTAATGCAAAAAATGGGCACTTACTGACAACACTAAGATAAAGTAACACCCAGTAAGAGAAGCTATCGGAAGAACCAGCTTCTGCTCCCATTATCAGATTGGCTCCAACATCCCTTCAAGTTCCTGCTGATAGAAGCACTGTTGCTGGTACAAACTCAAGAGCTATTAATACAGTCAAAGGAAGAAGTAGCTGCACATTCCCATCAAGCTATAAAGTAGCACAAGAATCAAATTTCCATTGGAATGATCAGACCTGCACACAGACTAACTGCTTCATCTGTCTAGGTCACCTGGGAGTCCTTTTTTATTCATAGGTGTGTAAGTAGTAGTTTTAATTTCAAGAAACTAAACCTCAGCCAGACACAAAGCATTTTCATGTTAATGAATCATGTTAATGAATGCAATTACTCCTATCAATCTCCTAGTTTTAATTCTGCATAGCACATGTTTCTCATGTTATTCATAGATTGGGTACATCTCCTTAGAGCAAGTATCTTGTAAGTACTAATGCTAAAAATAAAGATACATTAGCAGCTTTCATACAGATGTGGAGATGCGCATCCCCCAGCAGCTGTCCCTCCAGGACACACAGAAGCATGCACACCAAACCATGCCTACTGGTGCTACCAGCTGGAAGACACAACCCTTAGCACTACCATGCAGCAGAGCTGCACGCAGCTGGGCTGACAACACTGGCAGTTACCCAGTAGTGCAGCTCCTCACTGACAAGGAGCACACAACCCCACACAGTGGTGACTGGGGCTTTACTAGCCTCTCCTTTCTCCTCTAAATCCAGTATTTGACTAGCAGCGGTCAATACAATTACTTAGGGCACATCTGTCTCAAAGTTATCTCGAATGCCAAATCCTCTCTACCATCTATTAATTCAGAGCAATTTTGTCTTACTTCTGTTACGTTAATATCACCTTTTGAAGTGTCTGGACTAAATCAGGCACCATATCCTTGAATTCTCAGATGGTCTGGATTATGAGGAAGAATGTAAAACTGCATAAAACCAGGACACAGAACAGCACTGTAACCTCTAAGAAAGGGAGAACAAACGGAATGATAGACATTAAAAATACCTTTTAAGCCTTGATATTATACATGACAGAAGTAATATACAACCAGCAAAACAAAAGTCAAAAGAATGAAAGGCAATGAGGCAAAGGTAGAAATCAATCCTTAAAGGGCATTCAAAAAGATACACGTAAACAGCATTTGATGCAACATCTAACCTTTAATACAGCATTCTTGGCTGGATTGAAAAGCTCCATAACTAGAGCCCTTTCCACCCCCAACCCAACTTCATCTTGTTTGCTGGAGAGGTTAGGGAGCATAACCACAGCAGTTAGTGCCCATCTTCATTTTCATCTGTAGAGCGCTGACTTCTAAACAAAACTTTTTCCCTGGTGGTTATAACATTAAAGCAACACAGATGAGAAAGGACTTTTTACAAAGTTTTTGAACTTCTTTTCCTTACGTAAAAGGAAATTCTTCAAAATTTGGGAATTGAGTATTGTTAACATTTGAGTCAAGCAGAACATTTCCTTTTCTGTAAATCAAATGTTAAGCAAATACAGCTTGTATGAAGTATACATATCTTGTACTGGAATTTAGATTTGTACTTCCCAGAACGCTGAAATGTTTAAGTTATGAAGTACTTGGTATTTTGGCAATATCTGTATAAAACAAATTTCCTCTTTCATCAATTATGCTTGTTACATTAGCAAACAGGAATCAATCAAAAAATGAAATCCAACTTCAGGGGTTTTCTTCAAAAAAAGTCTAGAAGACTGAGTGTACTCGCTATTCCTTTCTTTATTATTCATTTGCCCCACTGGAATCTAATTTTTTATGAAGTTTAACTTACTAGGAAGAGAAAATTTTCTTTGTGCGAGATGGTCCAAGAGATCTCCTGCTGGGAGCTCTGCTCCAGCTGCAGCATTCCGGAAGATGTGTGCAGGCCACAGCCTTCAGCCTAAACGTAGGAAAATATTGACTTCCTGAGAAGCTCTACTTCAGCAGTGCCTGCAGGAATAAGCACTTCACCAGGCCTTTTTTTGTGAGAAGTTTATCTGTCACTATTAATGATGACAGCATCTATCCAATCATCTTAACATTATTAATAGACACTAGAGGAAGTCAGTGCCATGTGTCATTCCACATGTTAATATCACATGCTTAAAAAGATGGCATGAATTGAGCTCAATACATTTTCTCCAGAATTTATTCAAAAATGACTTCAAAAAATAAAGATTATTCAAAGGTATTATTTGGATGTGTTTTAGCTGGCTAAACTACTTGGAAAGAAAGACATTCAGAGAACCTTGCCCACAAAGCAATCTTTTCCCTAATTTCAGAATTATCCACTGAATCACTGAAAGCAAACTAAGACTGTTTCTTTCTTTGGAGCTGTAAATGGCTCAGTGCTCTGAAAGCTGCATGCTGGGTGATTTACACTTTGTAAGGGGAAAACTTAAACAGGTATCTGGAAAGTAGACTTGCTCCTGACCTCCCACCACAGTTACGGAAATAAATTCTTTAACCAGAGAAATGATGGGAAGTGTCAGAGTGAAGCATTTCCTACGATGTTCATGGTTTTTTTGTTGTTGTTGTTTTCTTTTTTTTTTTAGGTGACTAAAAAGAATGCATCACTTTTAACTACCTGCATGAGCCTCACATTTAACATCAGATCAGGGCTAGTGAGACTCATCCCCGCCAAAAGAGGATTAAGTGTCTTTTCCAAATGCCTGTGAGCATAGAGGTGTCTCTGTAAAGCAAGTCTCCTCAGGAACTCAGTCATTGCCTTCAACACCTAGCTATACTTAAAGCTTCAAAACTTTCCTGTCACAGAAGCAGTGTGCTCTTTCTATGTGGAGTAAAGGCATGGGCTTTTTCGTCTTTTCTCCAAATACCTCTTCCACATAAATATCTTAAATCCCAAATAGAGATATACAGATACAACACATCCACGTCAGCATGGATCATGAAGCCAGAGCTTCTTGTGGGAGAAAGGGAGGATGTCGCTGCACTGCAACGTATCAGCTGTCACTTGAAACTATCTGTTGCCACAGACGATCACAACTGTCTCCCAACCAGGAAACAGCAGAATCCATGCTTGTAACATGGAGGTTGTGACCTTGTGTGTAGAGCATAGTCTGAGACCTCCAAGTACCTCTCACATTTAGAAGTCAAATCCCAGTTCCACTGCAGTCTGTGACAAAGTCTAAATAATTTATCAAAAACATGAAAAGTAACATCATGTTAAATATTGAGAGGCTGGTGGAGCTGGGAGTAAATGCAGGTAATTTCATTCTACTTACAACTGTGTAATAGAGAGCTCAGAGACTTTGTAGAAATGACAAGTCAACAAGTTTTTCCTTTCCTTTGCTGACTGCTGAGCAGTGCCCATGGCCTGGCTTTGGGTGACAACACTGTCACAACCCAGAGGGCTGCAGATAAGAAGAGCCACCGCTGTCTAGTTGGCTAGGAACATCTAGTAGCAAGAGAGCAGTACAGAAAAGTTACGAAGTAATTTTGCCTCTTGCCCTTGTCACCTCACAAAGCCTAAGCTCAGATGGAACCTAGTGATGACAGTGTCTTAAAAAGTTGTCAACAGCTTTGAGAGATACTATAAGTCACAGTGGTTAAGTGTTAGAGCCTGCGAAACTGATAGAACTGCTATGTTAAACTTTTTTGTTTTTAAATGAAGCAACTTGTTTTCCCCACCTGCTGTGCATTATGAAAATGCACAGAAATAAGTCTGAGACAAACTCTCTATGTGACATTTTGTAAAACAACTTTTTTTTTTTTAAGCAGTGAACCACATAAGATTATAGTAAATGTACAACTACTTTTTTTGTACAGCGGAAGCCAGCAATTAGGCTGTTCTCATAGCAAAAATGCTATTTTAAAAATAGTGCTTCTGTGGTGTAATTAAGTGTGTATCATACAGTGTCTGGTACTGATGAAAGCTCTCAACATCTACTGAGAGTTCACTCTCACCTCTATTATGCCTTTGCCTCTAATGTCACATGGTCAATAACTTACAGTCTTCTGGAAAGGAAATATTTGCAAGTAATTTGCACATTGCAGCTAAACAGAGACGGCTTCTGTGGTGCCACCAATGGTTCCAAATTGTAATGTTTCATTTTGCAATCTGGTCATGAGGCATTTTGCTGTCTACTTGAAGCATTTGCCCAGGTCTTATTAGTACTGGAAGGAGATTAAAGTTATCTAATTGGGCTCCATTCTTCTAGGTACTTCTGCCTCCTCTGTTAATAATAATTTTTTTCCCTTTCCAACACTATGTTAAAACCAAACCAAAATATGTACTGTGGGATAGATGTAGTATACACATTTCCCTGCACAATAAGACATTGATCAGCTCAGAGAAAGTCAAAGATAACTTTTAAAACTGGTTTATGCCGAAGTTTAGTGTTATCTTGTAACAGTTACATTAGGAACAGGTTAATAAATGGTAAGGACAATGATTTCAAACACTCATACTTCTATAAATTCTTCCTTTTGGTACTTGTGCAGTAGCTGCCTGTCTCACCTTGTAGGCATGAATGCTGCTTTCTTCTCAAGATTGAGGCTAACCTTCATGGTGGCATTCACATGCAGATCGGTCTGGCTAACACCAAGCAGTTAAACTTCCAAAAATCAGTTCAATTTTTTAAATGAGATCATTAAATATAAAACCACATAATTCCTGTGACTTTTCACAAATCATTTTCACCAAAAACACAAGCCCGGATATCACAAGCCTACAAGCAAGGAAGAAGCCTATCTGTACATCAACAAATACCATTATTCTGTCTTTTTCAGAAAATAAAACTATTGTTCTATTGCCAGCTGCTTTTAAGGCAATTCACACCTGTCAAACACTCAAGTCAGTTTCCTTCCACATTTCTATCCCTTGAGCAACTGACTCCATAGGAACTGCTGGGCTTAGGAGATCGCACAGGGACATATTGCCAGCTGAGAACCTTTCAGCCAGCTCATCCATCTGCACCCAAAGTTTCAAAGCATGCTCAGGAGAGGATTAGTATTTGGGGTTTTTACACAGAACCTATGTAGTCATTTTTAGTATTGCTTTGAGGTATTAACACATGTCAAAGCAGAAATGCTATTTTAGGGCTAGTAACAACTGATGACACAGGAAGAATACCTAAACCTTCCTTGATAAACCATGCACACAACAGCATAGCTGAATAGCCATCTCCAAATATAGTCAGAATTACCCACTTTCCAGGAGATCACCAAGATGAAGTGTACCTGCTTATAACGTACAATACTTTAAGATTTAAAGTAAACATGCTGTTAAACATATTGTACCTGTCCTTTATCCACAGGCTTTTAGCAAGTATTTTCTACTCTCCCCAGTCTGATGTGAAACAGTACTGATGCACTGCATTTATGGTTAAAAGGACTTGTTTTTAAACAAACAAAACACACTCCAAACAGTTGGAAATAAACTGACAGAGCTGCAAGCTCATTTTACCCGAGTCTTCTGGTTATCTAATGGATTAAAAAAATCTTGCATTTCCATTAAAGTCCAAAGAATTTGTCTTTGTTCTCAGATATGAATTTCAGTCATCTTTCAGCAGCAAATCTTGGACTGCACAGAGTCTTCAGCACTCAGCAGGAGATGTACAATTTGGTATTTTTATGACAAAATAACTCAGAGCTTGTTTCTCAGAAAAGTCCTTATTCACATAGATCACTCAAAAATAAAACAAGGTTATAGGACTTACTTGAAATGCATTTTAAGTCCCTGTAGAGGAACACTTCTTGTTTTGTGTCAACATCTCTGGGNAACTTAATATGAAGATCTATAAATATTAAATTCAGCAATTTCAAAAACAAACTCTTCCTTAGAGAAACTGATCTCCTACACTTTCTCTTAAACCTTGGAGGACCTCTATTTTTGCCTAATGAATTTTTCAGTGGGAATTTCTCTTGTAAGTAAGATAAAGAATAAATATATACAAAACTGCTCCGAAACATTAGCCCGCAGCAACAGATGAAGAGGTTACAGTAGGCATCAGTACATGTAAACTAATGCTTCATCTCAATCCTGAAAACCACAGTTTTAAAAGTTTTCACTGGAATGATCTACAGGTATAATTCATTTACAAGTAGCATTTTCTGTTGATGAAATAGACAAAAACATTGGAGAAGACAAAATATATCTGGTTCTCTAGTCAAAAACTTTGCTAATACACAATGTCAATATGGGACTAAAGGGCTTATCTTGATATTTGTGGTCTGGCAGTCTTTTGTTGCAGTTTCTGTTGTTAGCGCATGTGTACCTCAGACTGTAAGCAGAAACAAGGCTAAAGGGCCTTATTTATGTGCCTGCGAGACAGTGTGCTTGCTGATAACTCCTGAAAAAAAAGGGTAAATGGTTTTTGCTTTGTGGGAAGGACATTCTGTTAAATACTATGAAGTCTGTCCAATGAAACTGATGACATTTCTGTAAATATACAGTTGTCAGTAATAATTCTGCACTTCTCTGAGAGAACTTTCAGGAGGATGTCTTAAGGGTTGTTCTCAATACGTTTACCTATGAACAGCACACGACATTCATTAGAGGTTTATTTAACTGTTTCACCTCTGGACTCTCCAGCTTGTACATTTGGCATTACAAGCCAAGGTAGGCTTTGAAATGTGTGCAGCATTAGTTTAACTTCTCCAACTGAAACTAGCAGCAAGAATTCCTATTGACTTCAGTAGGAGTAGATTTAGTCCAATTCTGAAATTCCTCCCTCTCAATGAAATCCTGCTATGAAAAACTACACCACTGAAAATTTTTAAAAGTTTCTTGTAGAAGTCAGATGGAAGTGGGCTGTGGTACTGAGCCAGCTGCTAATCAGCTGCTGAATGAAGCTCAACTTTATTACATTCACTGGCCATGAATTATAATTGAATAGCAATTACATGCTAGCAGTAAAATGAAAGAATACGGAGCCTTTAGTTACCCAGTGCATCTGCTCAAACAACTGAATTTTCTGAATATATACAAGAAAACTGGAAAAACTAAAAGCAATGCAGACACTGGGTGCCAGTATATAGATGTTCAGAGGATAGTCCAACTTTTGAACTTAGATGGTTCAGAAGAACTTTGGTTACATACTTTTCAATTAATTCAAGTACAGGAAGCAGCAAAGAAATCTGAGGATTGCTGAACTACATACTGAAACAAAACATTAGCAGTACAATTCTAAGTAGGGTGGGTGCATACATACTAAGAGATACTATGCGACTGAAGAACTGAAAAGAACAAGTATCTACAGAAGCAACAGAGGGGGAAGGATGCTGAAATCACTGTGATAGAGGTGCTCACCACAGATGACATGGAAATTCATGAGCTGAGGGACTTACCACTACCAGCAGTGCAGGTCAGCATCCCTTCAGCTGCTTCAGGGAAATAACAATACTACATCATGGAGCAGGCCACCTTGAAGGCTACTGAGAACTGCAGCCTCCCAAACTTCTATGCATCTGACATGAAGTATGACCTGAAGAAGAGAACCCTGTATAACAGGACTGTATGCTGAATGCTTGTGTGCGTGGGTAGTGTTCTTTGCAGTAGGGAAAAAAACTGTTGGACTAGGTCTTTTGGTAAAGACCTAGAATATATTCCAGCAAGGCCTCGTTCTGCACTTTCTATGAAGTGGGATGAGAAATGGATTAGTTTAAAACAAAACACTTCTGTCCTCCTGCACCTCCCAGCTAGTTCTCAATTGCAAGACCCGAGATCAAGAAGAGTGCCTCAGCGCCATCTTCCGGGGACTTCGCTGTTCTTGGGATGACTCGAATTAACTAGGTCTGTAGATGCACGTACTCAACCAAGCATGAAGGGTTTGTTAAAGTCTTGATTTTTCTTCTTTCTCAGCACTAAGTTGCAAGAACGTTCAAGTATTTGTCTATCTATAGAAAGCTATCCTATTGCTGAAAAAGACACAAAATACTCTGCTTCCCTTTCATGGAAAGGAGAAAAATAACTCCATGCTCCATGTTCCAGAAACAAAGTTATCCTCGTTTAGTGAGCTCTCTGATCCCATTGCCACTGCTCCTCCTTGTTTTCTTTTGCCAAAGAAAAACCTGAGCTCTATGAAGTAGCATCTTCCACTATTTGCCTTCCAGAAGCCTTCCCTGTGGCTGTAACCAGGGCGCCACGAGGATGGGAAAAGAAAAACTGGTCACCACCAAATTAGTTGAAGTTGACCAAGGAATAGTCTTTTCAAGATGTGACTTATCCACAAGAAAAGCTTGGGCAGCCTGACACAGCTATAGCATATACTATTTTCTAAGAATTATCCCTTACAGCATGACATGCTCAAAAGGAATGATTCAGTGACAGACATGCTCAGGAACATCTACCAAAACTGCTTGATCAATTTGCTAGGAGCTTAGTCTCTACGAAGGAGAATGAAATTTTTTTTCCAGCCAATATCATGCATCACTTTACATCGTGTAGCATGATTTGCTACATGGACACTTATTTTATTACACGCACTTAAGGACTGAATACAATAACAGCTCCTTTTCAACCTCAGGAAAAAATGACTTTCTGTCATGGTTTTGGCTGGGATAGAGTTAATTTTCTTCGTAGAGGCTCACACAATGCTGTGTTTTGGATTTTTGATGAAAATAGTGGTGATGTTTTTGGTTGTTGCAGAGCAGTATTTACATAGAGCCAAGGACTTTTTTGCTTCTTGTGCTGCCCTGTCAGCGAGGAGGCTGGGGGTGCACAAGGAGCTGGGAGGAGACATAGCCAGGGCAGGTGACCCAAACTGACCAAAGAGATATTCCACACCATATGGCGTCATGCTCAGCCATAAAAGCTGGGGTAAAGAAGGAGGAAGGGGGGGCGTGGAGAGTGATGGCGTTTGTCTTCCCAAGAAACCATTACGCGTGATGAGCCCTACTTCCTGGAAGTGGCTGAACACCTGCCTGCCCATGGGAAGTAGCGAAAGAATTCCTTGTTTTGCTTTGCTTGCACGCGCTGCTTTTGCTTTACCTAGTAAACTGTCTTTATCTCAACCCATGAGTTCTGGCACTTTTACCTTTCTGATTCTCTCCCCATCCCACCTGGGGAGGGTGAGCGAGCAGCTGTGTGGCACTTAGCTGCCTACCGGGGCTAAACCACAACACTTTCAAAGATACAAATGTATGCTAACAAGTGATTTAAAGTGTCCCCAGCTTGCTGCTGCTCAAATAAGAATAGTATTTTGCTGGCTTCAAATTCAAAACTAAATCAAGAGAGACAATACTGTTACCGTACAAGGCACTTAGAATTCAGGAGTTAGACCAGAAATGGAACTGTTTCACACTATGGAAGAGCTTCCTTCTTTACACTGGAAAAGAAAACAAAAAAGTGAGGCTAGATCTGTTATTGAAGTTATAATGATCTAAAAGCTTATTCTTCCTGGGAAAAAGAAACTTCATTTTAACTATCAGAAGCTCTTAATATATAAAAACAATTGATATCGAACTAGGTTGTCCTATTAAAAACAGCGGAAGTCACTGTTGCTGCTCCAGGAGTCTTTTCTTTGTGAGATTTGAGTTCTCTTAGGATATTAAGTATAGTTTTATAGATTATATAGTATTTCCCATTAGTTCCAAAGAATTGAAAGTGAACATTCTGATATATTAGTTTAGATTCCCCCCCTACATTACAGCCATGTCCTTCCTACTCAGGAGGGAATTGAGAATCCTGACATGGACAAAGGAGGTACATAAAGCATGACTCATTTTCTAGGCTACTAACATATAGGCTCAACCTCCAAGAGCTGTAGGAAGTACAGAAATCATACTCCCTGGACCAATGCAAAGGGAACGTGCTTCAGCTCTGTAGGTATTAGAAATCTGTAATCACGGAGCGTGATAACCAAACCTACACTTACGAAGTTAATTCAGTGCAGTTCTTGCGATTGCAAAGGCTATCCTAGGAACAACGAAAAGAACTAGAATAAGTGAAATAGACAAATACCAAAATTGTGTGTATAAATATAGCTACTGTAACGCTCAGTACTCTCAGTGATTATATTAAAAAGACCTATTCAAATGGCTTCCAGAAAGAACAGCTTGCTTTCTAGAAAAAAAAAAGTCTCCAGATAGCTTAGCAACACTGATGAACTTCTAGTAGCAAATACAAGAATTTAGAAAAGTTAACAATACAGATGTTGAAATGTAGTAGTATTCCTGAAGGTCATAGTAGTTTGACTTAGTTAATAGAATCTATTTTCTAGTTAGCTGCTCAGATGAGTAAATTGCAATTTAACAGAGCAATTAATTGAAAAACTGTTAAAGTTTTGTCACTTGCTTTTTTTTTTTAAATCAACAAAAGCTGAAAGAAGCATAAGTTATTTGAAACTATGAAATTTTACGTTTGATAGAAGAACAAACACTATCAATCAGCAATTTCAGACAGATGTCAAGTGGCTGAAGGTATTTCTATTACTTTCCATACTTTTGGAATCGATAAAGAAATCCTACATCCAACAATTAAGTAATTCAGCATCCTTCCAATCCTGCATTTACCTTGCAAATGTTTTTTGGTTAAACAAGAACTATAAGCCTATTTGATGATTTAATGATAAGCAATCAAACCGTCATTCAAAGCAACATGATGGAATATGAATCTCACTACAGTCAAGTGCAAGGTTACACACAATGGAAAGAACAATCCAGCTGAACAAGCTTGTGTTGATGGGTTCTAAAATTAACTGAAACTATTCAGAAAAAACAAGTTAGGGGTCAAGATGAACAGCTGACTGAGAACATCTGCTGAACATGGAACAAAGCAGACAAAATATTGAGAAAGACAAAGAATAAATAAGGCAAGTACTACTACCCCATTGTGTAAGACTGTTACATGACATCACCTCATATATTTACTATGTCTCCAGCTACGAAATTTGTCTAAAACCAGTAACATCTACCTCAGCTAAGAGTCTTCACTGCTGTACACTTCTTAGTCCTGAAGAAGAAAAAAAATCTATCCAGATACCTGGACCACAGACAGCAGAAAACCAAAGATCTGGAAAAGGACAGAGGGACTCAAAGCATAAAATCTTACCTGTGAAGAGACATTAAATCACATTACATTTATTTCCACTTAGAACTTCGATTCCTTCTCATCAGCTCATGCTTGGTATTGCCACCTCCTTTATTCCTTCTTCATTCAAATAGAAAAAAGTAGAATCTGGGAGATGGTCAGATAATTCTAAGTTCTCTTTCACACATAAAAAATGCAGCATAAGATGAAGACAGAGTTGAATGGAAGAGCTATGGAAGAGCTGAATGATTTGCAGATCAGGCTTACTTTGCCATTTGCAAGTTAGGAAGAACAAAGCATCATTCTTTCTCCAGTAAGGAGAAGATATGGAAGGATATAGGGTTTTTTTGTTGGTGGTGGTTTTTT
>VXAL01015525.1:15080-124870 GCA_013399475.1 Chauna torquata
AAACCACCACATTCTGTCCTTTTTTTTTGTTCAAGTTTTTTATTTTAAAGCAGGCAATTTTAATTTGGCAGGTTCCGTACGAATCCAATCACCATTTGGAACTCTAGGAGGATTGCTCTACCTTGATGAGTAACAAGATGCACTGGAATGTGTTTGGGATTGCTCTTTCAGCCCTGGCAGATCATAAAGGCAGGCACTTACACTGAAAATGTTTGATGTTCCTGCAAAGTAACTCAACCTCCCCTACCTTTGCATCAACAGGCAGAGCATTAACTAAACTTGCCTTTCCATTTTCAAATTATTATTGTTGTAAGACTCTGTAGTTTACAACCATATATATGCACCAAAGCCAGATTAAGAGTTGACAGAACTCACAGAGGAACATTGTGAGTAAAAGCTGAGAGTCTATCATCCACTTAGTTCACATTTGGGATATCAGCCCATAGGCTTTGGGGAAAGCCATCAACTGGTTAAAGAATCCAGCAATTTAATTTAAACAAAGTGAAATATATTCCTTTTTGGAAAATTTTATGAAAGCACGTTTTCAACCACAGGCGGCTGACTAAGAAAAAGTCCTGTAAATTATGTCTCTTAACACTATTACATTTGAAGTACAGTCAGCATTTCTGTTACAGGGATTTATTGTGAAGTACTAGATTACTTCTTGCTCAACCATAAGAATATACATTTCTTTACAGTCTAATGGCTTGTTTCGGCCTAAAAAACATGCACAGGTATGCACTGCTGTTCATATGTTTGTTTAGAGCACCTGCATACCAAAATGCATTTTCACATACGCACGTGCCCATACATTCTACAGAGATGTTTATAAGCAAAAAACCACCCTACACAAGCAATTACCCAGCCGGCATGCACAAAGATGAATCTCATGCATACAGATATTTTTGTGGGCATTAGTCAGCTGCTTGGTTATGATAACTTGATCCAAAGTCTGACTCTGGAGTTATTTTAGTGAGCAGGATGCACTATTTTAGTTCTATATTATAAATCCCTATAATATAATTGCTGACAGAACCTTTAACACAGCATTGCTAGCAGATCATTTATGATCATTATCATCTGCTAGCAGATCATTTACTTATTCAACCCAGGAAAAAATGCTATGTTTGATACATGAATTTTAATAATTGCAGTCCTGCCCTGTTAGGACGACCTCCTTCCTGAATGACTGGCAATCCCCCGAAGTTACATGACTCATTCCTTCCTTTGTATATTCCCAGCTGGCACATCCAGTTCCCTCTTAGTACTCCTATATTTCACAATCTATAGCAGTCATTCTCCCTTTTCTGTAAATGAGATTATTCAAAATGAAATTAGGAGAATTAATAATTTAAATAAAAACACAGTTAAATGTTTGAGTGTTGCGTCTTGGATGAATGCAGAGCTGTTGTCTTAATTGCATGCAGCGTACTTCACTTTGTGGCTATATACTTTAGCCCTCTAAGCATGCCTTGTTTAATAGTAATATTTCAGGCTTCCAGTAAGATGGTTAAATTATATGTCCTTATATATCTGCAGAACACAAGCATACATTTAAATTGGAATCCATGACATGGGCAAGCAAGACTAATAAAATAATACCTGAGAATTAACAAGAAAAGACAATAATGTTCACAGAACTAGTGTGTCTTCTGATTTACTCTTTCCTACTCACAGCATGTTCCTGGCTTCTGGTGCTGTGAGTTGAGATTGCTCGTGGTGCCAATTCACCCTTCATTTCTACAGTGTGTCTTCGTGGCATATCTTGTTCTCACCTCCTTAGCTGTGTTTGGTTCATGTCCTCAGCAACCAATTTTTTAAAACTTTGCTTGAATGATGCTGTTGACCCTTCAGCCCTCTAGCCTGTCTTGTGTGAGCTGATGTATACCTTGCTGAACCAGCCTCAGGATCAGCAGCATCGTGCCCCTGAAGGGACAGCCAGGAGTTGTGTGTTTAACTCTGGAAAATAACAGATGTCCTGGGAGAGAGATACACTCCACCATTTGTTTGCAATGACCATTCAACCACTGTGATGCTAGAAGCCTCTTGCTCTCGGTTATGAAATAGACTGATCCTGAGCCAGGTCATTCTGTGCAACAAAGCCTGATTTCTATGGACTTTCAAGGAAGTAATTGAGCAGATAATTCAGCACTGAGAAAGTGAGAGCACTGACAGATGTTATTGGGTTAGAGGCAATTGTAGGTGACAAGCAGTTTTGCAATGAAGCCACCTATATTTAGAATTTTTGATCTCAGTTGAGGAGTGTCATTTTAGCCATGCAGGCTTAAAAATTGTAACTTAAATTCAGGAGTAGCTTAACAACAGAATTTCTCTTGTGGGAAGTGGATTTCCAGTTGGGAACAGCTCTAGCACTTAGGCAGTTTTCCCATTTACTAAGTATAGCTGTTCATTTTAATTTGCATAAAGAACACGGGTATGTAAGTTTCCAATTACTTTAAAAGCAATATTTCAACTGATACAGTGAAGTAATTAGTTCAATGAGGAAATGACATTACATAGTGGAGAGCTTGGTTTGCCAAGAATCAATTTGTTGACATTTGAATTCAACTAGAAATGAAATTCATAGAACAAAAAGTAAACTATTTAAAAAGCCATCTCATCCATTTGGAACAAATGAAAATCATGTCTGCTTCTCAACCAGAGGGGCTAAGTAAGAGATTTCTCTCCATTAGAAGAATTACAAATGATCATTTAAAATATAAGGAGAATAGAACAGTTACAATGAAAGCATGGGGAGTCAACACGTTTCTTTTGTTAGAAATAGAGTAATTATTTCCTGAGTACGTTTTTCCTGTGTATAAAATGAGGATACTAGTACGTATGGCACCTTTTCACAGAATTGTGATGCTTGATTCAGCAACATCTGTTAATATCTCTGAAATCCTCAAACAGGAAATACAACAGGAGTGCAAATATCATAACTTTGATTTACATCTGGATTTCTTTTGCTTGATTGTTACCATTGTTTATGCACTGTCATGTAAATTCATTGTATCTTCATACAAATAAAGCACAATAAGATTTTGTTCAAAGAATTTTCCTGTCTAAACTGGAGGTTATAATAATAATAAATCAAGTGATAACAATGAAAAATAAGTACACTACAAGACAGTAAAGAATATTGCTGTGAGAAGTAACAAAACGGTTACTATTATGTACATATTTTGTTAGGCCTCTCAAGTAACCTAAAGGACAAGGTGCTTTTTACAGTCAAGGAGGTTTTCTTTCTCAGTGTACAAGATGAATGTGAAGGTTGCTGATGTAACAGGCAAATATAGGATTATTTAAAATGTCCAAAACATAATGATTTTCTGTTCTTGAAAATTAAAGCAGTTTTTCATCTTTTTACCAACAAAAGCTTGGATTTAAAATATATAGGCCTATATAGGCCACACATGAAAATTTTATTTTGTGTTTTTCCTTGCATCATTTAAGTAGCTAGCATTAATATTTATTGACAAGAATCATTAATTCCTGTTCTAATTAAAGACAATGGTGGTATCTAAGATCATTCATATCAGTGTTGGATAAACACTCAGATATAAGCTAGGGTTCACTTTGTTCTCTGGAGATTGTGTAATTGTGCCTGCCAAAAATAACTAAATAAAATATAATAATAATAATAATAATAAAAACCTGCTGAAAAGCATAGGGACTGTCTCCAGATGTGAAATTCAGTCAATATAGGGTTAAAGAAAAGCTCTTTTACCAGCATATAGCTATGCTACACAACAGCTTCAAATGGAAAATGAAGATCTAACATTCAGAATTACATTGGTAAAGAATCACTTGTGTAGTATGGGTATTCATCTTCATCCTTTTGGATATAAACCAAATTTGAACTGATGGGATTAGAAAAATCTGCCTATAGGAACACTTTTTATTCCAGCCTGGTCTGTTGCAGGCTTTCCTGGTCTTTCCTCCTAAGAAATCAATGGGATTGAAGATAAGATGCTGGAGACGGAATATTGCCTCATAGCAAGTGGTGATCTTATCAGTTGTTGTGGTGCTTGTCTGTTTATCCAAGACATGGGTAGATTTTATACATTCCAGTATGATAGGTCTTTTAAGGACCACACGATGAATGGTTGCCAATAATCAAGGAGATACCAGAAGAGTTCTCCACTTAAACACAAAAGGGCCCCTGAAGTGGCTGTGCGATGCTTTTATGTTTGCACTCCTGTGAATGAGCTAGGTCAAACAGAGGACTGGCTCCACCGTGCCTCAGCCCTTTGCTGTATTCTGCTTTCGCCTCCTTTTGCAGCTTTTACAAAATTAGCAGAAACGGATTTCAAACTGACAGAGATCATTCACGTCTCATTCATCGGCGAACACCACTCTCTGCCTCATGCTGCTGTCGTAACCCGGACCAAACGGGAGGCAGTACCAGGGCATCCGACTTCGCTGGGGCTTCTGCTGCCACGTGCTTTCAGTGGCTTTCTTTGCTTCAGCAGTCAGAAAGTGAAGGTTGTTTGTGGGGCTCTCACCCAACCAGTCACCTGTTCCTACTTTGTATGCTCTGAAAGAGAAAAAAAGTGCAGGGACTGATTACTTCTGTGTTGCGGAAGTTCCATTAAGTCTGAGCATGCATTCTCTGTATGGGTATTTTGGAAACATCAGTGACGTAGCCTACTGAATATGCATATCTGTAGTATTGATAACAAACTGGCAATCTACATTGACACTAGAGATTAACATCTTTAGTAATAATAGAGAGCATTGTGAATTGTGGAAACAGCAAATAAATTCTAAGGACTTGCCCCAGCTAGGTTAGTGAAGAACAACTGCAAAGCAAAACCGAAAGGATCCCAAAAGTACCTGGGTGGAGCTAGTTATATTAGCAGTCTGAGGCTGCTCGCCGCTTGCAGAGGTCCCTGCGAAACATGTCAAAGTGTTCTTGGGTGAACATTTGGAGCGGGAGAAAAATATACTGTGGGCAGTCTGTCACCCTGCCTATTATTTGGCTACTGCAGATCCTGGGGGAGCGATGAGCAGACAGGACAAGTTACGGGAGACATTTACACTATGCCTGTATTACTCCAGGAGCTGAACAGACCTGTCGTAGCCTCAGTGTACCTACGGCATATTTCCTCTTTAATTATGGCATTTCTTAGCTCTCTGTTGACCTCAAGGACCTTCTGACCAGAACTCTGTTCACTACACTAAGGTGCTGGTGTGTCTAGGCCAATATTTACGCTTAATCCCTTGATTTTTAAAAATGTATCTTTCACTTCAATGTAATTTTTGTTTTTAATATGGACTTCTGTCAGCTCTAAATAATTGCCAGGTAAGAGTTCTTTCCAGCAGCTGCATTATCACACTCTGTGCTATAATTCCAATGTGAATGTGAATTGTTTCTGCTTGTTCGATTACAAGTACAGTTTCTCTTTTAAAGACTGGCTATGAAGCATATCCAAAGGTAACCAGGTTTTTAAAGAAAGGCCTGGAATTCTGCAGGAAAATGCGGAATAAAGAGGTGAGTATGCTTCTGGAAAATACTGAATAAATTTACCACCACAGAATAAAATGTTTTTGGCACTGCTAAACTCTGCCTGTATAGTATAGAATCAAAGTGAAATAAAACTGATAGCAACTACAATGTATCAGTAATTTTTTATTCTATGCTGCCATCTTGTGACTGCAAATGTGGCCTGCTGGCATAAAATAGAGTAATAAGCTGTTTAAATACGACCTGTACAGTTCAGTGGGGACACTTTATTGAAATACTCCTTCTGTTCTTACATAGTCACTATACACTAAGTCAATAGCAGGTAAGAACAGAGATAGCAGGAAAAGAACAGAGACACTATTTTGGCAATATTTCTGCTAATGCAGTCATCAGTGAGGTGTCGTAAGCTTGGCCATTGCGAATAGGATGATTACACAATGAAATCATTGTCCATGAAACTTACTGAGAAGGAAACTTTTGTAAGGCTCCATTAAATCAATTCCTGCCTGTGGGTGTACAGATCTACTGGGCAGCCCTTCTTCAAAGCTCCGTACAGAAAATACTAAATTAGCTTTCCGATAGGGGAAAACAACATGAAGTAACAGCCAACCTGTGTGAGTCCCCTCTCCTCTCTGTAAGATAAAGGAATTCCCTCTCATCTCAGTAAGATAAAGGAATAGGCATTTAAGTTTGGGGTGAAATTCAAGGTTGAATAAGTGAATGTTTTGAAGCATTATATCCTGTACAGCTGTTCCCACAGGTTGGCTTTGAGGTGTCTTAAAGCTGAGTGAATGAGAGCCAGTAGCAGGAGTGGCCATTAGCTGCTAAACACACAGTAAGCTAGGCAATACCATGCATTGTACCACTAGCACATAGTAAAACCAACCTGGAAAGCCTCCGTTTTCAGTGATTCTACTCAAGATGAAGTTTTGCACATCAGTGCATGCTAGCTGTACAATAATGGTGAGATGACAGAGTAGATGTTCACTTCTAATGCTGCCAGTGCACCACACTGTAGAAACCAGCCTTCAAAGCTGGCAGACGTATTGACTACCAGTCACTCAAAAGCATCTGAGGGTGGAAGTACTAGCGTGATATCCAAGTATCATCCAATACAGTAAAGGGCATAAATTGCCCAAGAATGAATTTAGTCTAGACTTTAGAGAGGAGTTTCTGGCCACCAAATCAGTGAGGGTCTGAAATGGCCATCTGGAAGAGCAAAGGAAACCTGGCTAGTAATGACATGACTCTTGTTAAAGTTGTTGCCAGTGTTTTTAAGACAGGTTGTGGGCCAGAATCCTGGAGATTGTTTCCACTCCAGTGTAGTCCAGTCCAGTGTTTGCTACAGTTAACGAGACACCAGATTTTAAAGCTTAGGAAAGAGTTTTAGTTACATGACCACATGCAAAGTGAGGTGTCTTAAGAAAGTAATGCAAAACAAAACAAAACAAACAAACAAACAAAAACCTTGCAAGACTTAGATGCAGCCTGAATTGGAATAGGGGAGAACTTGAAGGAAGTAGGGGCACATGCACAGAGAGGAACCCACTTCCTATCAGGAGAGGAATTGGAAGAGAAATGGAAGACCTGAATGGAAAACAAAGACCTCTGCTTTATCCCTGCTGAGTGGAAACTCCAGATTCAAACACTAGTTCAAGACCACTGGACCTGAGTGTGCCTAAATTCATCTCTAACGCTGATGAAGCCTGGCAGATTCACTCTTACCCAGGGAAGTGCAGCTGTATAGAGGTGGAGGATCTGCTGGTGGAAAGAATTTGCAGCATGTAGCTCCAGTTTGGAAGCTGGCATAGGGAAGCGTGAGAAGTCCAGTTGAAACAATTGCATATTGTTGAATTGCCTTAAGTATTTTGTATGTTAATTTGTTGTTCACCTTCAGCTTTTTTCAAACAGTACATTATTACTGTGAACTAAGAAATAACATTGCTTAGAAACTAGGTGGAGCTGTTTGTTTAGCACATGCAGCAGGTTTGGTATCTTGCACTCTGTGCAGAATAAAGTGCGTGGTTTATGTACATAGATGATCCATGTATCACGCATATTTCATCGTGCATACGTTTGATGAATTGCAATGGATGCAATGATACATTTCATGATGGATCTGAAAACTGACATTCTGTGCTCATAGTGTGCATTTGCAGTGTGGAAGTTCTTTTTATGTTAGAAGGTGTTCTAACATAGCTTGAAGAAGTCAGTTAGGTGAGTGGCACAGAAGATGGGAGACTGCACTGGAAATGGACTGGTGAGGAAAGTCTTAAAAGGAGCCAGATGCTGCAAAAACAGATATTTTGAAATTATTGAGCTGTAGCACAGGAATATATGAGATTAGCATCAGAGATGTGTGACATCTAGCAGATCTTTTGAATATTTCCCTGAATGCAGCAAGGTAAAAATAAATATATTACCACTTACAGGTGCTCAGGAAGAAAACAGCAGAGTAGAGATTGAGGAGGGGAGGCAGAGAAAGGAAATTAATCTCTTGAACCTGAATACACCAAGATGCTCCTGCTTTCTCATGGTTTGCTTTGACAAATGCTGCCTGCAAAACCTGCTTTCTCTAAGCAGCAGAGACCTAGTGGTGAAATACACAGCCCATACATCATGAACATCCTAAATCTTTTTTCTAAACCTACTTTATGGTTAGAAGCCAAAACCATGTGGTAAGGAAGTGCCTTTTGATAAGGCCTCATGGCCCTAAAACCTCTCCTTCACTCAGTACTGTTCCCCAGGGAGCTCTGCAGGCCTCCTTTATTCAGCACCTCCTAGATACCTCAAGAGTCCGCTCATGCTGAAGACTGACGTGCAAGTTGCAGCCATCTCCAGAGTCCTAACTTCTGTATGTCTGCATCTGGAAATCCCTGCGTTTTTGGCAAAACACAGCAGTGCTGCTGCTGGATGTGCTACATCTCGGAAGAACCAGGAAACTTCTACCTCTGCTGCTTTCATCAGAGCTTGAACTCACAATGGAAAAGCTGGCCTATATTAGTGCAACTGCTGGCTTTACAAAAACAGATAAGATCACATCAGGCTGATTTCTGGCTTTGGGACTTTGCGACTAGTTTGGACACCAAAACAGGGGACTGTTGGCAAAGTAATATACCTGCTATCAGCCATGAAGCTGCAAATAAATTGGGACTTTTCTAATGTATTTTTAATACATTAGAAATTAGACAAATCTATTTTTAGTCTGGAGTGGTTTGGCTTATTCCAGTTTATAAAGACCACAGACATTAATGTTATTGCTTAATAGCTAGTTAAATACTCACAGTTAAGGCAAACAATATTCTGGTAAAAGAACTGAGAATTCAATCAAAATTATTTGATTGGCTCATACGTTCTTTTCTGTCTCACTGCTTCCATTCTCTTGACTTCACAAAATGTGTTGTTTGTTAAAATTATTTTTTCTCTCAAGTTTTCTGAAGGTTTGCAATGCCTGCAATACTGACCAATGGCTCATTTAACAGAGGAGGCTACTCTGCTTTTTATACCTCTCTTGAGTTAAAAACCTGGTGAGAGCTTCCATTTCAGTTTGTTTTTGCCTTTCCATAAAACTTACTTCCTCTGATAACCTGAAGTTTGCCCAAAGTCTTCTATTACCTCCCACTTGAGCTCCCTCCTTCCTAGCTCAGAGCTTTCATCCACTTTTTGTAAGTACAGTCAGTCTGTATATTTCTTACCCTTTCTAAAGTCACCTTTTAAAGTCAGTTATCACTTTCCTTTCTCCTTTGCTGCCTTAATGCTGCTTCATTCATGTTCTCTTTGACATACCAGTTTGCAAGAGGCAAATAATGTTATTTTTTTTACTCCATGCAATCCATCACACACTATCTCCTCTGCCCAGATTCAGGGAGGTCAGCAAATAAATACTTTTTGTGAGATTTTCATCTTGTGCTCAACTTTAAATTAAAACAAAAGAAGTAATGCCCTCAACATTAGGGTTAAGAAGAACACATAAACACAAGTGAAGTCCAAGGACTCTTCTGTGATGAGAAAATGACCAACTAAGTATGTTGAAATAGTAAGTATGTTGATATAATAATACCATACAAACATGTTTTCATCCACCCAGAGTAAAAGTGTTCTTCCCTGGTTTAGATTATGTTGCCTGAATACAGCATAGGTAGATCAGAGGTAATACAGCAATGGTTCCGTAAATCATTTCCAAGAGGTGTTAGCTATCCTGCAAAGTGTGTAAGAAAAAAGGCAAGCATGTTAGGAGGTTTTGCATGACCCACTGTTAAGTGATCTCTCCTTGGGGCTACTAGTGACTCTCACAACCCACTCCACAGCAATGTATTATATATGGGCAGAATTCATCAGTGTACAACTACATTTTAAACCACTGTATTATCAGCTATTGGCTGATATTATTGGCTCTAATTTTAGAGTTTCAAATAGGATAAGACTAATTTATTGCTCATAATGCCATAATTAACAAGGAAATACACTATAAATATTCTGAGGCTACCACAGGTCTGTTCAGCCCAATTCAAGCCCTTTCACACCTTAGTGTTCCACAGTCTTAATATCAAAATAGATCATTCAGTACCACCTTACTCACTTTTCTTATTATGTCCAGATTTACAAAGGCTTGAATAATTCCTTGTATCACTTAAAGACTTTCTGTGCATACACAGGCAAAACTGTTGACTGGCAAACACAAATTTGTGCTGTGTAGTCACAATGCATTAGACAAGTTTGATGCTTTACTAGAGAACTACTGCAAAAATATCTTGGATACCTGCTACAGGACTTGCTGATCTCTCTCCCAGCCTCCTTCATACTCTAAATATTGTTCCTCATAATAGAACCGAAGGAACTGAGATTAGGATTCCTTTAAAGAGAATTTATTAAAATCCCAGAAGGTCTATGAACAGGAGAAAAACTGCCAAAGCTGAGATTAAAGCTGGCACTTTAATAAAGACTGAGGTGCCTGAATAAATTGGTGGTCCCATAGGTGCTGAGCCACTAACATTAACTTCCATAAGAGAAGAAACCAGGCAGCACATCTGAAAACTAAGCTATTTATGTAGGCACTTGAACATACCAAAACCCAAGGCTGTGCCCCGTACTTCTTGTCCCTTTTATTGACCTAAGTTTGGCTAACCAGCTTTCAATACACTCATTTACTATATAGCTATTCATTGCAACTACCTAAGATCAGGGATGGACGTTGTCTTAGCACATAGCTATAGAAATAGTCTCCCTCCCCCAGCTGTATGCTACTTGCTTATGCTAGAGATTACTGTCCCCAGGAGGAATCTTGTCAGCGTTTGCTAATCTGCTTTAGACTACCACAATTGGGTTAATTTAAACAGATGATGAAAGTGGTTTGCACTAGCAGGGCTAAGTTTGCCTGAGGCATTTTAGCGAAACCACCCAAGGTTCCTTCCAGGAACAGAGCGGTGGAGACAGCTTCCAGCTGCTGGCTGTGCAAACAGCTGGGCGTAATAATGGTGAGAAAGGCACTTTGAGATCTTGAGGGGGACGTCTGTCCATGGCCTAACATGGAGTTATATGAGACACTGAGAAAACAAAAACGAGTCACAAGAGCAACACTGAATACAGAGAGAGTCCAAATCAAGGGTTTGTCTCTGATTCCACTGTTTACCATGGACAGAAGTTTCAACTTGAATTCACTGTGTACGTCCACATGTCCTTCAGCATCACAAGGAGACCAGTCTCTCATGAAAAACTCTTTAATGCCCCTAAAATTACGAATGGTGCCTGAGTCTGCAGGCTATGTACCTCTTCTGCTTTATGATTTCAGAAGACAAAAGAAAATGAGAACAAGCAAATAAAATGCAATATCTCTTCAGTAAAAAAATGTCTGTATTAAAGTTCACAAATACATCTGTAGGCTTTCAGGCATTATTCGCAGCAGCAATGTCTGCCTCTTATGCTTTCCTCTGAATAGAAAAGTGAAAAGCTGAAAAACAACTGTTCCCTTTACCTCTTCCCAACATCTAATATTTTCATTTCCTTAGTCAAGTGTATAAGTCAGTCCTCACATCCATATTTTCACAGTTCTTGTTGCAATCCAGCTTTCTCTGGGCTGCCTTTTGATCTGTTCCAAGATATGTTATTACCTCCTGTATATTACTCTCTCTTCCTTGTGTTGGATCCCACCACATTCCTGGCACATTGCATGCTCCATGTGCTGGATGAGAACATTATCTGATTCCATGGTTGTAAATAACTCTGTTAATAGATTTAGATTTATGCCAGATTTAGAGTAATGTTACTTCTACAGCTATCTTTCAAGTATGCAAACGCAAACCTGCCTCATCTAGGCTGGTTTTGACTGCCACAATGCTTTATCCTCCACACTGTAAGCAGGATCCGGTGGCTACCATCTCAAGACTTAACCCTATGAACCAACAAAAAGTAAGATTCACCGTGAATCCCCCCCCACCCCAACCACTCATTCACACACCTCCAGCTAGCCAGTAGCATCCTGCTTGACAGGATGTTTTTATATGTTATCTCCAATCCCTGTTGTGTTAGACACCAAAGTAAGTACTTAACATCTTTATGTGGTCTGATGTGTTTTGCTAGGGGTACACTCGCTGGTTATTAACTGGATAAAACCTGATATTAGCTTGGCTTTGTTTAATTTCTAATGTTATTTACTCTGCGATAACTGACTAACCTCAGTTAACATTGTGATTTGTTTGCCCTGTAATGACCAGATATTCCATTACATTATGTAAATTATTTGCATAGTGATTATGATTTAATGTTATAGGTAATTAGAATTATTTGCCTGCTGGTAATGCTATATAAATGATCTGTCATTAATCATGGGGCACACCTTATGAAGAGCTCTAATGAGGGAAGCTGCAGTATAATGTCACTAAGCTGTTCGTCTCCTCTGGGCCATTGTTTTACATCACAGGAAACTGTTTCCTGTATTTATTGATCATTCATTGATCATTACACTAAGGACTTAGGTCTTTGTAATTATTTCTTTATTCTTTGATGTGGGCTGTCACCTGAAATTTTGCAGACTGAGTCATAATAATCAAAATGCATAGCTGCTAACATTTGCTCATCAGATTTTCACACTTGTAGTTTTGAATCACACCGGTAGTTTCTTGTCATCAATAAACCCCTCACACTGGTACCCGTGGAGTCAAAGATGCATCCTTGCCAAAAGGGAAAGGAGAGCAGGCAAGGTACAAAAGGCAGGGGCCAGTGGGACCCCAGCCAGCAGAGCACAGTCGTTAACTGAGGAAAGCAAACTGCTGAGGGGAAGCTCCTCTTTTCCTGGAAAGAAACCAGTTAACAAAAGTTATCTTTCATTCTCTTCCACTTGCTGCTCATTGCCAACATTTTTTAGGGACCACTCTTTATCCACTGTCTATTCTCCTTGCGATAAACCACTAATAAACTATTTGGTAAGAGGAATGACAAAAACACACTCAGTGTACTTCCTACCCCTATTTGGTGCTTGCTATGCATATTTCAGTAAGTTACTGTTACTGTTTAGGCAGAGGATACCGTATCTTTGGAAAGCTGAGTGTCCACTTAAAGCTGAGAGCCATAAAGCCAGACTTCTGAGCTCTGCAGCGATGAGCCCGTGGATAACAGCAGGACCTGATGAACTAGTCCTGTGTAAGAAGATAGTTACTCTCAAGTGACAGAGACATCTGAAATGAGAATCATGCCTAGTATAGAACCTCTACTACGACTTAACTGCAGTGCATTTAGTGTAAATACTTTTTCTGAACATCTGAAAGCTAGAACTGTATATGAAGAATGAAAATACTTGTCACAACACTTTCTGTAATTTTTATGGAATAAAGAACTGTTTACCTATATAGTGATTCAGTCAAATTGCATTGCCCATTTATCATGGTAAAGATTTGAATAGTCTGAAAGAAATATTTGTACTGAAAAGCTTTCTTTAGAGTTAAAAGGAAAACAGGTGAAACCTATTGAACCAGAAAATGTATGCAAAGAAAGATCAATGTGAATAAAATATCTTTTTAAATATTTTACCAGAGGGAAAAAAAAACAGAATCATTAGTGTTATTTTTAATTTTCAACCTCTGTAAGATTATGAACAATCTTGGTTTTCCCTTTCAAGGTTGAACAAAAAGACTAGTCAGTTTTATGAGAGAGAAATGAGTAACAGTGGAACATGAAGAAGAATCTCATATATTTAAAAGGCTAATTCATGACTGATCAATGCAAATAAATACAGAATATGAATGACTTTGATAAGCATTTATCATGGAATCTTGTATGCTTCATAAAATCTGGACTGTTAAAGTCTAGTAAAAGTTGTGGAAGACAAGTGACCATGTATTCTTTACAAATAAGTGAGGAAAAGAAAGGTGTGAATAAATTTCAAAGTATTTGGTGACATGTCCTTTGCACCAGCCTGTATCCTTCATAAAATATCTACTGGCAGAATTTAGCAGGCAAATAGTGAGAGGTACATACTGCAATGTATTGGGAACCTGATGCGTATCTTTGGTTACCGAAAGTACAACAGCTACCTCTTTTCTGAAGCCGAGTAAAATCAGGTGAACAGTTCATCCACTAACATTACACTTTTGTCAGAAAAGAACATTATGTTCCTGTAAGTCTTTTGATAAACATGGAACAATTGCCCTATAATAACAAGAAAGTGTGGATACGTGTGGCATGAATTCTGTTCATGAGCATTTTGCTAAAATAGCAGTAAATGGCTTCTTCTATTAATATAAGATTGTATTTTGCATTTTGGCTCATTTAATTTCACTGATTTCTTTAAATGGCAAATGAAACCATAGAGTAGTATATATTTTTTAATTTAGAATAAGATTTTTTTTTTTCTAACAGTGATTCCAACAAATATCTTTCAATTTCTGCTAGAACGCTACCATCCATCAGATGGCATATCCAACTAAAGCCACTCGAATCATACAAGCATGGGTGTTAGATGCTATGGGTAGGAACGGAGTAGTGGGTGCTACAGATTGGCTGTATAAGAACACCAGAAACATCGGTCTGATTTCAAATGTGGGAATCCAGAGTTAAATATTAGCTTTAGCAGCATCCGTGACTTTTTTCCCCAACTTGGCCAATTAAAGAGATTAGTAAATCCTGTTAATGAATCCTCTGGGACTTTGCAGAGAGGCTCAGAAAATAGCAGAAAGTATCAAAAGGGGCAGGTGTCAGGGAGGAGGGTGCCTACAGACTGGTGCTCCTTGAGGTTTGTCAGAACATATCTGTCATGGAAAAACAGTCCAGCTACACCCATATATTAAGAGCTGAGCTAATCTGAGTTTATTGGCAAGAATTTGTATATGAGAGGAATACAAGAGGAGACAGCCTTGTAGTCTGGAGGGGAAGAACAATGCAAGGCAGCCGGGTGCGCAGTGCATGCTGTGTCCCAAGCCCCTGCTTATCTCCCTGGCAGTGCAGGATGCAGCTCCATACAGAATGGGGCACTGCCATTCTTCCTCCTGAGAGTCTTCGGGCTCTCCCTTTCTTTTTTCTTCCTAAAGAGTCTGGGGAATTTCTAGTGATTCCGTTTTTTTTCTCCAGTCTGAGGACACTGGATGATTTATAGATACTGGGTTAATGCTACACTGCACAGACTGAAAAACCACCTCGGTGAAGGAGAATTACATATACATGTATGCTAAAATGCAGCCTGTACAGAAACTTATGTAACAGCAGAAAATAAGGAAATATATTTAAGAAAGTGCTGATAAAGTTACTGCATAATGGTTACTGAATTTAGAAAAAAAAAATCAAAAAGCTATACATGCAAAAAATAAAACATACAGCACCCTCTTAGCAGCTTAATTTTGAGTAACATTGACTAAACTTTGCTTGGCCTTCATCTGAGAAGTGAAAAAAAGGTAGCATCCTAGAGTTACACATAATGTTACCTCAGTGCCTCCCTAATCCATAGCGGAAACATTAATCACTGTGTCTTTGTCATGGCAGCAAGGCAGTTTGCAGTCTGTCTGTGTACTTGATTTATGATCAGCTGATGGCCATTGAACTGCAGCAATCCACCAAACAGTATTTTGTACTTCCTTCTGCCTCGAGTGTAAATGTTATAGAACACTAACATTTTATTACATCTGATATATACAAGGTTAATTTTGTAAGCTTCTTCATTTTTGCCTGTCTTTAGTCTGGTATTTGTTTCCTGCTCTTGCCTCCTCCGTCACAAACCGCGTTGCTGGTCTCAGATCCCCACCTCAGCTCACCACCTTGCTTAGAAGTCTGGGTTTTGCCATGTTCAAGAGCAGAACCAGCACACACCTAACTTCCAGCGCTGTCAAGGCGAGATCCTGTCCCATCTGAATAAGAAATGGCATGATCCTCAATTCTGTTTTACCTCCTCTGTCAGAGTTTTCCTCTCTCCTGTGTGTTTGACTTGAAATTTGGATTTTGGAGATCTGGTGCAGGTCCTTTTGGACACAGTCTCCTGGTTTGTCCAAAAAAATCTACCTCACATAGTTGCTCTGGAAGAAAAAAGGAGACTAGAATGTTGTTCTTTTGCAGATACCTCAGGGGCGGGATACTTGGCTTGAGGTAGCATTTAGAAGCACCTGGAGGCCCAACAGAAGACCCTCCTCAGCCCTCACAGAAACAAGGTGCAGGTCTTGGGTCCAAAAGCATGGGGCTCCAGTCTCACCAGCGTGCCGAGGGAAGCAGCTCCCTACTGGTACGTACCTGTGGTGGCACAACGGCTGTGGAAACCCGCCCTCCTCATGGATGTGCTCACTTTGTGTGTGCTTTCTGTTGTGGTCTGTTGAGGGAATCGTGCCTCTTTTCAATGAAATATCAGTGTCCTCCCTTTCTCAGTGTTGTCTCATTCCTTAGCCCTGCTCTGTGCTTCAGTCTACAACTTTTAAAAGCCAAGGCTACGTCCAAATTTCTATTAATCATGAGCCTGTGTCAGTGCAGCAGATTGCTGCATTCTGTAGCGGATAGGAGGATATTGCTTCATAAACTGTACCAAGCTATTCACCGCTGCCTGTAACAAAGCACTCTTTGTTGGTTAATGGTGTCTAGAAAATAATGGTTAAATTTAAAGCATCTCAGATTCCAAGGAGTGTGTTAAGGAAAAAAAAGTCAACCACTAGGAAAGCTAGATTTTTTTAATGCTTTCTCTCTCCTCTCTTGGTAAGAGAAGGGGGAATGCATTCAAAAATATTGAAGAGAGAGTGCTGCCCTACAGGAACTACTGGCGTTGAAGGGTGCATAACAAGGCATAATGGGACGAATCAGGCAATAATGCTAACCAGATATGTAGTCTTTAATCCTGTAATCACATTGCAAATGTTAAGAAATACAATAGAGATTGCAACAGTTTTGGGGGGAGGATTCCTGCAAGCGAACTCTGCCAGGTAAGGGCTGGTGAGGTGGGGAGGTGAAGGGGCAGAGGATGCTGAGCAGCATCCATGCATGTGGGTGAAGCTGAGCTCAAGTACCGAACTAGTACAAGGCTCCACCTCGCACTGGCAATAAAAGGGTAAGCCCAGCAGCAGTATTTGACCCAGATGTGTTGGCCCAAAGCCCAGCGGGCCCCATGAGAATCTTCCACTGTGCTTCAGTGGGCATTGACTGCAGCCCTGTGCCACAACTGTGGCAGGGACACCAGGGGAGGTAGCAGGCACCAACACTGGCATAGACAGTGAGCAAAGCTTGGCTCAAAAGCAGTGGCACAAAGCAGATCACTGATGCCAGTGTACTTTAGTTATTTAGGCTATAACCACCATAAGTGATGAGGACAAGTTACTGCTCCATTTGTAATGAGACAGAGTTTTGGAGAAGATGTAGGATGAAGCAGGGTGATGTTGCTTGGTGATACTGCTGCAGGTGCTGGTGCCAGTTTGTTTTACCACTTTCGGCTTGCTGTTGTTTTTCAGTAAAGAGGTTGTATTCTCATAATGCTTTTTTTAAATGAATGAAAATGAAAAAAACCTATATTGTGATAAGTGGAAGATGACTCCACATCCACCATCACCCACGAGATGGAGCTCTCAGCTCAGGAGCACAGAGCGTTTTCTTTGTGTTATCGAAAAATGAAACATTCTTACTCTCACCCTTTTCTGATTTTTATCTTTTGCTAATATAATGCAGATTGGTTTTATACATTATTTATGGAGCCCAGAACTGGTATAGGGAATGCTGTCACTCATTTTAATGATTTAGATATGTTTTTTATTATTATTATACTGTGTAGACTTTCGAAAACCTTCATTTGGATCCCATTTAGAACACAGGAAGTTGCCCAAAGCTTGGATGTGAACCTTAATTTAGTGAAATCCTTGTAAGGCTGAGAATATTTACTACTGGCATTTATTGCTCCTGTGAGAGTCAGAGTGAGGGTGGAGGGGGTGGGGGGAAGAAGAAGAGGAAAGGAAAGCCAACCATAACTCCAGCCAAAAAAGCAAAGAACATATGTTGGAGTCGTGATCGGCTGTGTGAGCGCAGCAGCAGGGTAATCTGCATCTGAGCCATTCTGCCGGGGCTGGGAGGTGCCTTTCTGCCTTGGAGATTTAGGAGAACTCCATCAGGACTCGTCCTTTGCAGAGCTGAGCTTGCTTTTCTCAAGCCTCTCTTTATAAAGAAGGTTTCAGGAGCAGTTAGGACACTTGGCTCAATGCACTGCGTAAAGGATTGAGCCCTCTCTCTGTAGCAGCAGAAGTCCCTTTGGACTTCTGACTGTGCTCTGCAGGTAAAGACCACACAGATTTTAGCAGTGCAGAGCTGCTGCGATTGCAGGGGTGCCTTTCAGGGGGCTGGAGAGGGCAACCCGGCATTAATGGAAGCAGGAAAAGATCTCTTATTCTTCCCATTCCTTTCAGTTACCTTGTGCCTACACAATAGTAATAAGCCTATACAAGCTTTGGTTCAAACTTGTAGTGAAAAATGTTCCTAGGAGAGGGGCACTCTTTGCTCAGGCTACAAGTGCAGGTGATTTCATCGGTCTCCAGTCTTTCAGAAAATCAGAGCTCTGCACTTCAGGAAAAAGAACAAGTGCCCCAGTAATTCCCATGGTGTTTTTTTTTTATTTTAAAGAAAAGCTGAGCAAGATTTTTTAAGTAACTTTTTTTGGTATTTGCTTTATGCTCCCTTTTTCCTCCAACTTCATTCCATTCAGCTGCTTAACTTCCCGTTCAGCCAGTCTCTCTGGTGGCTTGTTAGTCCTGCTCAGTGACACTTATAATGGCTAATAAAGCAGCTGGCAGGAGAATGAATGAAGGGACCATGCCAGCTATTGCCCCTATCATGGAAAACAAAACAAAGCAAACAAACAAAAAACAAACAAACAAACAAACAAACAAAAAAACAGCAATGAAACTCTGAAATGTCTACATTGAAATTTACTCAGAAACCTGTGACTTTTGGGTTGTCCTGGGTGATGCCGGGAGTTGGACTTGATGATTCTTGTGGATCCCTTCCAACTCAGGATATTCTATGATTCTGTGATTCTGCTATGGACCCGAGATTTCTTAAATGGAAATACCATTTGGTGAATCTCTAATGAAATGCAGTACGTTTTCTGAAAAGCTGTTTCATTTAAGAGATTGCCTATCTACATGAAATACCCACCACTGTTTGCTACTATTATTATTAAACAGCTTTTGATGCTACTCTGTCATTACTTAGACCTTAGTTATGCTTTGTTAGTATTTATTACTGTGAAAGACTTTGTTCTACAAGGTGTACCAATGTGTGGAAAGAAGTTTTTTCTCTCTGAGCTCACAGTCAATGACCACACAGAAAAGAAGGACGGGGTGATCAACTGGGAGATGGCAACAGGAGGCAAAGTCCATCTATGTAAAGTTGCCTCTCTTTCATAAGCTATACTGCATGCGGTAGCAGAGTGCATCCCCGATACAAAAGATTACTGCCAAGATCTCATATCTCAAATATAGCTCGGTTAGAAAACATGAGTGAAACATCAAATACATAAAATGAGAAGATCCGTGTTCACAATACACCATCTAGATGCTTACAGCCTAATTATAATCATACCACCAGATTGTCTCCCATGTAAACACCTAACATCTTTCCAGTAAAGACCTTCTGAAGTACCTTGAAAGACGTGCAGGTTGTTCAGATATGCAGTGTCTGCTCCTAGAATTAGGAAAACTGAAATGAGGAGAAGGGATTTCCAATTGCTTGTAGAGCTGGAAAGTTAGAGATCATTCTTTATTTCTTATTGTGTGAGTGGGAGGGCACTGATCTTGAACAAACCGCTAGACAACAATTGTTCATTTTTACGTTAAAATGTCATTTCACATTAATGTAAAGGACTCCACTGCAAAATGTGGTGGCATGGTTTCATTTTTTATAATCTCATAATTATTTCAATTTTGAGAAGATACTTAAGCATTGGAATAGATAATTTAGAACATGGAAATTTGGTCATTAAAGCTGTTTAGAACAAGTTGTACAAATATCTGTCAGGAATGACAGGTATAGTGGATTTTTCCTTGAGGCAGAGGAATAGACGATATGACCTATTTGCTGTTTTCTAGGAGTTGTGTGAGAATAGATATAGGTGCTTCAATGCAGAAAATATGCTGTGTCAAAATAAGGAAAAAGACCAACTGTGTTGAAATAAAGTTCCACTTAACCTGAAGCTAAACAAGAAATTTGTTGAAGCATTGTAAAAAAAAAATCAAACATAAATAATATTTAAAATTCATAAGGAAGGTGAAATTTTATGAAAATATGTAGAAGATACTATGAAAAATGCTCAGAAAAGGCATCTAAAGAACCTCAGCTCTGTTGTATAATGACATTACCAAATAACAAAATTATTCTAATGAGGGACATTTTTGTGTTTCTAGTTCCAGATTCAAATGATTGCCTAAAAATAAAATTTAGCCTTTTTTTTCCTTTGTGCCATCACAGTGTTCCCATTAAGAATATAGCCAGCGGCTACTTTCGTTAAGGAAAGCCTGTGATCTCAGCTGCAGGAAGAACAATGGAAACATGCTGTTCTTCTCAAAATGCCCCTGTGGATTTAGGCTTCTTCTGCTCTGTTTTTTCATCATAAACTCTCTTCACACCAGCGCTGCAGACCTCAAAGCAGCCAGGGAAGACAAGGGGCAGACTGGATTTCTGGGTACCTCCGTCGCTTGGCGCAGGCTGGGTATGCCCTGGCGGGGTCCGCAGGTTGAGCGGCACGATGACCAGGCTGCCATTCTGCATTGCTTTTGCCAGGCTGGTGCCATGGTCTGGCCAACAGCCTGTAGACCAGATTTCTTGGCATACTTCATGGAAGGGCACTCATCCCATATCTCATACCATATGCTACAAAGGTAGCTGGGACTGATAGGCAGCCTGAGGTTTGCATACAGTGGACACTTGGAGCTCTGCTGTAATCATCCTGTCTCTGTAAGTATGCCCTCAGAGAACCAGATCTAGGAGCATACTGGGCTATATCCTGTTCATATGCCCACTTGATAAGGTAGAGTATAGATGCAGCACTGTCACTGGGACCTCAGTTCCACTGAGGAGAAGGCAGTTGTTTTGAAAGGCAAGCTTCCACGCTCTCCATGAAATTTTCTGCAGAAGAGCTTTTAAAATAACACTATTTAAGAGGGGAAATGGTTGTTAATCCCACAAAACTATGTTCAAGTGTAAGACACAAGGACTTGCATAGTTTTAAGTACTTGAAAAGTGTAGAGAATCACCTATTTTACTAAGATCACATAATCAGAGGAATGGAGTGCTACTTGCATTCAAGATACCCTTTTTAATTACAATTAACTCCCAGACTGACTACCCTGGTTAATTTATAAAAGCCTAAAAATGTATAGGTATTTTGTGCTTTCCCAGTAAACAAGGTGTTTATATTTGGCAAGACAGTGACCGTCTATGATCATCTGTTTGAGGTCTTCATTGAATGTTTGATGGATATGCTGAAGAAGAATCAGGACTTTTGAGCTGGCATAGTTTTACCTCAGAATATCAAATACTAGAAAGACATTGTCTTGTTAGCTCCATTTGATCAATTCTTGCAGGTGGTATTCAATTGAATGTGTAACAAGCAGTGTACACTGACCTGATTATTTATCTTGTCAAATGGAGTCCCTGGACATAACTATCAAGCTACCATTGACACTGGAGTATAACCAGCTCTATATTAAACCGTCCAGCTGTGACACTGAGGCCACAGCAATCATGCACTTAAGAAGCATAAGACACATTGCTGGAGTGTTCGAAAGACGTGAGAGCTTGTATAGCAGTAACTACTTTCTCCATAGCCTTCATGAAGGTGTCCCAATCTCAAATTTTCACAAGACTGCTCTAAAATGCTCATATCAGCTTTTGTGCAAATTAATGAAACATGACCACAATTAGAAAGTTTCTATTCTTAATATTTTCATTACCTACTCCATTCTACATAGTAGGACATGATCAGCTAAGAAATATCTAAGTCTTGCCCACAAATGGCCTTCCTTAGACTTCTTTAGCACAGTCTTAGTGCCACTGCAACTGAAGGGATCTCCTTCTACAGGTGCCTCGGTTTCCCTGACAGGGTTATTTCAATATGCAGTTGAGTTGAGGCAGCGATGACATGGGAGACCTTTCAGTCATTTATGCCACATTCAGCCAGTGATACTTGTGTCAAAAAATGTACTGGGGACTCTTGACATGCCCAGTCTACCTCCCACCGCTGAATCACCATCATACCTAACACATTTGGTTGGTGAAGACCGGCAGTAGAGCAGGATGGTGACTGGTTGATATCTGATGTGGTTCCACTTCAGAGTTAACTGCACTATTGACCTGACCCTATTTGGATCCTATATAATTACAACAATTAGATAAACCAATAATTAGTAACTTATCTTAATTACAACCTATTTTTATCAAGTACAGCTTGTACAAAAGATTTCAATTAATTTTAACTAAAGAGAGAGTAGAGAGAGTCTGTTGTTTTAAGATTATTCAGGACAAAGAACAGATGCTAAATTTCTTTAAATGACTGGTTTAATTTTAGTACAAATTAACAGATTTATTTATTACTGCTCAGAACATTCATCCTGTTTTTAAAGGATGAGAAATGTAAGTTTGGGGAAGGTGTGCTTATTTTTCATGCATAATGAAAATAGTAAATGTCTGCTTTAATAGTAAGGCAGAAGTCTCCCAAAACTTTAAAGTGGTGACCTTCAGGAATGGAGAACCCAATAATTTTCTGGTTGGGTGAAGGAAAGATACACTTTTCAAAGAGCTTTCCTAAGGGGAGACTTTTTACAAAATATTTGCTCTGAATTGGTCCTGATGCATGGTATTGCTGCAGTTGTGCTTGGCCTCTTCTCCATCATACGTCCTCCAACAGGCTGCCCCAAGGTCTGCTCCAGTAGTGGGAGCAGTTGCAAATCCTTCAAAAGCCTCATTTCATCCCCATGTTACCTGCACAGACTGTTTTCTGCTTAGCCTGTAAGTACTCTGGTCATTGTAAACTAGTGTAGGAACACAAGCTATGAGACAATATCGCATTTTAGGCAGAAGAACCAGCTTCAAGAGGTTCCCTATGTTTGTAGAAAATCTGAGCATCAGAAATACTGTGTATCAACACCTATCAGAACCCATGATTTCTGGTATTCATGGGAATTAATTGGCTGTGTGAAAGTTGAGAATTATACAGGTTCACTGCTAGATGTAAGTCACAATTAGTGCCAAGTGCTTTTACCACTAAAAAAGCCCCATGGATTAGGCCTTTCAGAATAAAGAAAACGTGCTTCTGAACTTTTTGCCGCAGTTGGATACTCACTCATAGAATAGTCTACATACTGCCAGTACATTTACAATGTAAACGCTTTCTTTTCAAGGTCATGGTTTTAAAGCACTAGACTGCTATTGAAACTGCAGGGGCAGAGCCTGAACAATTCTACTGGTTTTCTAAAAATAAGGAGCTTTATAGCTAAACTGCAGGATGTATTTTAAAAGAAAGAGTCTCAACATTTTTCTTTTTACTGCTACTTGTATCCCATCTCTACCAATTTTTACTGCTTTACACAAAGGCACATCTATTGCAAGGCATGGCATAAAATCAACACTCTTGCATTCTAGCAGCTCAGCCAAGTCTTACAATATTTGTCATGTGCCACAATATTCAAATGCATTAACACAAAACCTGATCCACCAAGAGAAATATATAGCTTTAAAAAAATAAAATGACAGAAAGTGAAAGTGCCTGCTTGGCTAATTCAGACTTCTTAGCTGCAACTATTATGTTGAATTTTACATTTTAAAATGTCGTATTTTAGTTCAAAACCTGCATCTCTCAAATACCTCATGAAATCCTACATGACTATGAGGCATGAATGAAGCAATTGTTTCTTTCACTATGAATGATTAATGCTAATCAATCAGGGCTTAGTATTCCCAAACGTTTAGAGCTCTCCTGTTTAGCTTCTACAGTGCTTGAAAATGTTTATTAACTAGAGGGTGAAAATATTTTTTCTTGTTAGTGGAAAACATTCACTATTAATTGCAATGTCCCAAAATACAGAGGACTACATTCTAGTCAGTTTGTAGACAGGCATTTTGACAGGAAAACAGTAAGGAGTTTGCAAACTTGTAAGGTTACCAGAAGATTGTCCAGTCTTGCAATTAAAAGATGATATAGAGCTGCTTACATCAATACTTCCCTGGGGCTGTGACAAATGGTCATGTGTTTTCAGGTTTAGAGGACAGCTCGGTGTGTACCTGGCTGTTTTTTCTTCAGATTTCAGGGTAAGTTTCTTTGGCCAGAGTTCCACTGACCTGGCCAATTTTGCCTGGCACAGCTGCTGAGCAGAGTTCCATTGCAAAGCCCCAGTGAGATGCACCAAAAAGTGTTCAGTGAATGTAGGTCTTGCCTTCCTGGTCCTCACTGAGCACTAGGACTGAGGAGAAGCAGATGATGGTGAAATCCTGCCCACCTGGAAAACCGTGACTCATCTCTCATTTACTTCTGCAGGATTTTCTCCTTAGCTTTTAGAACTATATTTAAAGGTGAAATACTTAACCTCTGTTTTATACGCACCCGAAGATCATGTTCAATTCCAAGCAAGTCTAATACTGATGGTGTGTTATCCATCATTAGCCAACTTGTATAATAGAACATTTTTGACACACAAGCTAATATATATATTTTTTTTCTAATTTGGTCATGCAATATTCCAGTGGCAATACTTATGTAGATATTGTACCTGAATGACTATTTTTAAAAGGTATCACTTCTTTGATAAAATATCTCATTGAGTAAGTATGAAAGGCTAATCAAATGAAATTGTGTTATTTTGTTCCAAAAATTATAGTTTTCAACATAAAGATCTCCATTTTCAGTAAAACTAGCTTTTACCCTGAAGAACAACTTCCATGAAGTCAGAGAAAGCGTGGCAATTTAATTGACGTATTCAAAGCACGTCTTAGTGGAATTTAGGTACTGGACTTTAAAACTTCATTTTTCTTCTCCAGACATTTTCAGCTGCATCTACATCCTTCAACTTTTTTTTTTAGTGTTTCTATTAAGATTTGCAGAGAATATTTTGGGGAAATTCTAGCAATTCTTTTAGAAATAACAGAATTGCATTTGATGAAATCTCTGCAGTTTTTAGGACTAGGATCATGTATTACTAGTTTTAGGATGCAAATTGTATCATAGAGCTACGTTCAATCTATTCTGATTTCAATCCTGCTTGAACCAGGTACGCTAACAACAAAATGTTTCTATTATTTATCTTTTAGAAACTTATACAAAGTTTGCTGTTACTGCTGCCCAGAGCCAAAGACAACAACTCAATCTAGGCAAAGAAACAGGAGGATAGCCAGTAGGTGTGTTCTAAGTATGAAACAAAACCATTCTGGGAAATGGAGAGAGTGGGTAAGGGAGAGACTATGTGCATATGGCCAGAGGAGTTAAGTGGAACAGCACCAATGGGAGAAATGGAAAGTTCCATCCTGAAATGACCAAGGGGATGGAAAATGTTAGTTAAAGTTCTTGCTGTGAACAAAAGAAGAGCATGGTTGCAGGATGATAGGTGCCCAAATCCAGGCAGGTTGGCTGCTTTGGCTCCTGGCTCTTGTCCTTTCCTCTAAAGTGCAGTTGTATCTGATAAAGCATCCCTCTCTTCTCCCAGAAGTGCTCTCTGCTCCTACAAGCTCCTAAATCAGGAAGGAAAATGGTATTCGAAGGCAATCATCTATGAGTAAGATATTTCAGTGACTTCGAGGATTTATTCATAGCTTTTACTGGAATCAGTGGGAAATGCACGTCTAGATTCTTCTGCAAGTCAGACCACGGGAGTTTCAATGTTAAAGGAATGTCTGGGCATCATCTGTGTTATTAGATTTTATTTTTGGTGCCTCCATAGATTTTATAGTTTTGCAAAAACATGCAGCAAGCATGGAATTTATTGCTTATAGTTCATCCAGGAAATGTGTCATAGTACAAGATGGACTGAACATAAAAGATAGCTGTTTTGGTTTTGCTTTTCTAATGTTCACAAGTATATGGCAATGGTCTGTAAACTGCTAAATAGATCAATAAATAATTCCAGTGATAGCATATTGAATTTCAATAGTCAGTGGAAACCAGCACTTTTAAAATGCTGAATTTTGCTTTTCTAATGACTAAGTCTGTGTCACTTTACCATAAATACTCAACTTTAGCAATTATCATCAAGGCCTTATTCAACAACTTTCTAATTTTAACAAATATAGTTTTCTGCAATAGCGAATTGTTGATAGGATACCTATTCTTTATTTCTTGGTGAATTTTACCCATAAATTGATTATATAAGTAAAAATATCTGCAGAGAATTTTTGAATATGTCTAAGGAATAGAAGGGGAAAAAAGGAATATTTGTTACACTATATAGAACTCAAACATCAGCGGGCCTTCAGTTATCTGACATCCGGGAAGCTGGCAGTATCCTGTCTTTAGGGAGAAGTTCATGTAGCCCATCTTGCCTGGGCATTAGGATTTGTTCAAGGACCTTTGCTGTGGTCGGTGTTTACATGGTAAGACCATCAATACTGTAGTGCTGAAGGCTGCAGCATCTAACCTTGCCACCCTGCCATTTCAGAAACACAAGGTACAGGATTTTGAACTGGAAGAGTCAGACACTAAAAATATGTTCACTGAAGTGACAGAAGACTTCCACACCTGAGCTGGGAATCACAGACAGCTTTCAAGAAACCAAAGCCTTAAAAAAAAAAAGTATTGCAAAGTACTGATTTTAAAAGAACTTAACTGAAAATATTAATAATGGAATGCTGTAAATGAATTTGTGTAACAAAAATACTGCATAATAGAGGTAAGAGTACTGTAATTTTATAAACGTAACAGAAAGAAAGCCTCAACACCAGACTTCTCAAAACCTGTTAATAGACAGCTAGCCAATTGGTGCTAACTCTGTCCAAGCTCCTGCTGCTAAGGTACGAGAAGGTGCTTTCTGCCCTGCAGGTGAGGACCTCCACAATCACCTGTGTTCAACAGCTGAGGACTGTTGCTGTAGGGCAGGTAGATCTTTATCATCTAATCACTAATACCTTATTATCTAAACATAACGTAGGCTTCATTGTTACAACTAAGGCAAGTGGATGTATTATTTTGTCACAGGCAGACCGGATCTAAGCATGAGGGTGTTTTCTGTGATTAGCCAAACCAGCCCCATCTCATTCTGTGGTCACGCCTAGCTGCACTTGTTCGTTCCTGTCTTTCATCTTGATTTTTTCTTTTATTTTCATCTCTTCTGACCTAACTTTGGCAAACAGACTTACTTTCTAAAACATTCTATGAGGAGGTCTCATAGCATGTACAAAAGCCTATTAGCATTACTACATCTCCTCAGGCATCCTCTTTCTCCATTTCTGCCTTATTCTTTATGTGAGTATCAATTTTTTTTTTTTTAACTGATGTTTGCACAGCACTTAGTCTAACAGGGTTTTGGTCTCTCAGGTGCAGCTGCACAGAGCAGTAACCCAACAGGATATATGAAGCAGACAGGTGTAGTTTAAGCCCCTGGCAATTAAAAATGAAAAGAGAAGTAGAAAAACCGCCACTACTGTTTGAGGTAGTTGGAATTAGCTATTAGATCAGGCACTGGACCTGCGTTAAAGAGGGACTATACCCATCAGGTGTGTTCATATTAGGCATTAAATGTATCGTGACAGTGCCAAGAAGCTTAGCACACTGGGTGATACCTAAGCAGGCACCAGATGAAGCTTCTGTCAGAAGGGGGATTTTCACTGTAAGCCAAATAGGTTTTATAAAATGGGAAAATATCTCTAGGAACAGGCTTATAGTGGAAAAAAAAAAACCATTGTAATTTGTTAGCTTGGGCATAATGCTCAACAAAACTCCTATGTTTCATGTTTCTGTTGCCAGGCTGGAAATTAAAGAGTTTGATTATAGCCACCAAAACACAAAAGTGGCAGATATTTCATGCTTTCCTCTCTGCACCCAGCTCAATAGATTTTACAGGTAAACAACCTGGCCTGTAATACTGAGCTTAAAACCTACACTCTTATGTTAGGACTAAGTTGTCCAATGACAATGTTTTATGGTTTCCTTCCCTTTCAGGAAAAATAAATTCATCGGACAAGCAATTCCTCTTCATATTATACTGTGCTATTCCTCATTCCCGCATAACATTGTCTTCTCTGGATAAATAACATTTAGTAAGTATGTATGGCATATGGAATTTAGTTCAATTTGTCTGGGTTGGTCTGGTTGTTCTCACTCTGGTTTGTCCCATTCCCCGGCACCCTCCCCACCCCACGACCTTCCTCAGTTTTACAATAACACTTTAAGGATTTTGTGACCTACTAAGCATGAACATTGTGGAATGTGTCTGGGAGTTGTAGTTCACTACCTGTATTTTAATTCAAATGGAGTAAATTAGTTTGGGTTCACCATCTAGATGGCTGAAGAGTTTTGATGGCATCAATGTGTTACTAAGCTCACTTAAATCTGTTGGGAATTAATTATGTATGTGGAAAGTAGCAAACTCTGGAGGAACTATTTAATGATGAGAAAGAATACACAAGCCCAGTGGCTAATGCAACAACTTCTGTAAAAAAAAAAAAAAAAAAAAAGGCAGTAAATTTTCTGGATGCATGAGATATGCTGACAAAGCAGAAAGTTTAGTAACTTACCTTGCTGAAAGTTATGGGCATGATCACCCATAATCCCACTGCTGCCAATAAGTGCACTGGGTACTAAGTACTTCTGAATAAACATGCCTATGTGGAAAACTATGTTTTTCTCCCTTGTACATTGTTTAAACAAGAGTGTTCATGGCAGTAATTTTTGCCTGTGAAAGGGGTATACAATTACGTCTCTATAGTAAAAATGGAAGAACTCTTATTTTCTGATTTTTAGATAAATGTTCACACATTTTGGAGTATTAATACCTAATTACATGTTTTATCAAGTAATCAAGTTTTGTTTTACAGTGCAAATATGTATACAATTCAATTCATCTTCATAGGTCTTCCTCATTTCTGTACATATAGACATTAAAATAGTTGGCACCAAGCAACTGAATTGGCATGAAAGTACTGCCTCACATGCACATTAAAATGATTTATTAAATGGAACTGGTTAAAACCAACAAAGTGGACTGTTTGTCATTGAAAAAGATTGTGGTTTCTGACACTTTATTTAGTTCACTTATATACCCTCAGCCAGAGCTTTACCTGAAACTAACTTTTTATGCCTTCAGCAGAGCAGGGCTGGCAGGGCCAGAACATGAACCAACTCTTTGATCTTGATTCCAATTTCAGTACCAGCTGAAACTGAGAACTGTTTTCTCAGTTGTTCGGCTCCGCATGTTGAAGCTGGGGCAGACCCTTCAGGAAGCAGAAATTTCCCTGGAGAGTCCAGGTTTCAGTTCCACTCTGGCCCATTTGGAGAAGCCTTGACAAAGGTCTCTCACTTTACTAATGACACAGTTCTTATAAATTTACATGATTACTGTAGACCTTAAAGAGGTGAAGGGAGTTATTTTCTTTTTTCTTCCTTTTTTTTTTTTTTTGGTCTGTATGTGCTCCTGTTGCTGAATAGTCTTGGCTCTTTAGGAAATAATGGTAAGCACTAATCAAGAACATGTTCAGACTCTTCCACTCTGTTCAAAACTACCTGTAGCTACATAAGAACGTGCATAAGAACTTATTATGTCACACAATACCATACAGAAATTGCTGAACTTGGGATGGGACTTATTACCATGGTTGTAATGTGTCATTACTGCTGCTGGTCCTGGAGTAGGCTTGGATTGTTTCTGCGTTAGGGATTCGGCTGAGCTCCTCAGAAATGCTTGTAGCCTGGGATCCATCCAAGCCTGGATCAGAGCCTGATCTGATCCTGTTGACAGGGAAGGCTTTCCTCATGCCCCAAATCCTTTCTTTAACATTGCCTACTTCACATTACAGCCTGGATGCTGACTCATTGGTGACAATCTTTACAAGAAAGATGCTTTTTGTGCCTTTTCATGGAGTAGTACTGCTTTCCACTCCTCATTAGTAAAGCGTGTATCACACTGTGTATCACTCTCTCCTCTGAAGGTCATCTTCACCCAAGACAAATCATCTTAGCTACTCTTCCCAGTCTTGGTCATACCCCAAACCATCTCAGAGGCAGTTCTGCCTTCTCCATACTGCCCTCTCAGGCACCAGGCTTGTCAAGAAGAGTATTTGGGGCTCGTCTCTGTGGGGAAGTTTGTTGCTGAAGAACACAAAGTCAGGAACTGAGATTTGTGCTGTTTTTGCTGCTTGAACTTCCTGTGCTCCAGTGCTGCGAACGCGGCTCTGACGAACTTCTCAGAGGGGCAAATCCCAAAGGGAAGGTCATGCAGTAGCTGAAAATCTGTCACGCTTGTTCAATTTAATGTGGGAGAAAAAGGGCTGTTGTTTTTGCTGCACTGTGGATTGCCAGGCACTGACCCCAGTTAGCGTGGTGACAGTACGTAAATACAACCTGCACCCCGTCTGCAGTGGGATTTCGCTTCACCTGAGTATAGGTCTTGTTTAAAGCCCTCTTTTCCTTTTTTTTTTTTTTTTTAGTATGAATGTGTAGTTAGGGTCTGGATAAAGAAAGGAACAAGTGCCCAGTCCAATCCTGTCTGCTCTTTAGATATGTCTCTTGAAGTGACACTGTTCATCCCCATAGGATGCCCCAGATAAGTCAGCAATACTCTGCTGTCAATGGCATTAAAAGCTACACCACGCAGAGGCAGTGAGGGCTCTCCTTGCTCATGGGTGAGGCAGACAGTGCAAAAGATACAATTCATCATTAAAAGGTTGTTATACTATGCCTTCATTTCCGTGTTCATTTAGAGTTTGTAAGGTATTTCTCAAATATATGGGCACTCTCTTCTGCTTTGGCAGTTTTAGCATGCAACTTTTTTTTATCAGTAGACACAGATTTGAACAGACCCCTTCTAACCTGCCAAACCACTGCAGCACCAGTTTGGACAAAGTGTTGGTTTTTACTTGATTTTAGGCACATTCACACTGTTTGTTAATGCACTATAACATGACTAAATATCAAATTTCACCATCTTCGCATCTCAGTCATACACACCTTCACTTCCTACAAATACAATTTGTAGAGTCCTTCTAGTCCAAACTACCTGTGTGCATGGCCTCTGTATTTGCTGTTTATTTAGGAGTAAGACTGGGGAATTTCAGACCATTTCAAATGCTGTTTTTGAAATATACTCACGGTATAATTTTTGGATTATTCCTTTTATCACATCTTAACTTTGAATATCAAAAATCCTTCTCCTGTGGATAAGGGTAGTTATTGCCAGCCTAATTTCAAATGGACTTTAAAAATTCAATCTTTTTAGCTCTTTAGGTTTGATTGTGCATGGCTTGTAGGATTATAGCTTCTCAGTTTTAATGTCTATTTTTGAATGCTGGTTTGGGGTCAGTGGTTAGAAACTCTCAGTATCATTTTTAGTGCTGAAATATCCTTTTGATTTTACATGTCTGAAGCGACAAAACCTCTTATTGTTATCATTTTTGAAAAATTGCCAAGATACAGCCAAATCTTTCACTGCTTGCTGCACAGAGCTGGTTCTTGCCTTCGTGTCGTGTACTGTAGAATTCATTATTGTAATGCCTTGTTTACTTACATTTCTTTCTGGTGATAATAGGCTTTTCAGCCTTCAGCATTCAAGGCCTTTGTCCACAGAGGAAAAGAAAAGAAAAATCAGGCAAAACATTGGGCTCTTTCATCAAGCTTTTCAAATTTGATTTAAAAAGTTTGCTGTTAACCATTTCAGTGTCGTGACAGAGGAACAAAGACATTCATAATAAAAGATTCAGAATCAGAAATACCTCTGCAGGGAAACAGCTTTTGTTCATAAAGCTGTTTTGATGCAAAGCATCCCTTCCAAGATACGTATTCCCCTTTTAGTAGTAAGGGCTGTCTACCTTTATTGAAAGAAATACACTAGAGAATGTTTTTGAAGTCAGAAAGTAGCATGGTAGCAGCCTTTCTATTGACATAGTATGTATGGTCATTAACCTACCAAAATGCCAGATTTAACTGCTGATCTACACCTCCCTAAATACATGAAGTTTCTTGTGCACTTCCTTAAAGAATGGCCACCCAAGCTATTGGGTTTCCAGAAGCTGTAGAAAAATCACGAACCAAATATTTTTTCTTTTTAAAACCAAAATATTGACTGAAAAATTGCTGACATTGACTAACAAGTTTTGGTTTTACGGAAAATGTTTTTTCACTTTTTTAAATAAAGTGTTCATAAAATGTTATTTCTGGCTACAAACATATTCAGCATGACTATAAAGACAGTAATAAAATTTTTCTTTATCACTAACAAACTTGCAAGTCAGAAAGTGCAAGTGCACTTCTTAATAGTAGGCTTTTTTTTTTGAGATGATTTTAAAAAGTGTTTTCTATTTTAATGCTAACTTCACCGCTGTTATACTTCCTCAGACTTCCCTATTTTGAGACCTGCTTCTGGATGTCTTACAGATTGCTGTACCTTGCCAGTTTGTTATTATGGATGTCTGGCTCAGGAGGATGTTTAAAAACTTCTTTTTATTTCAGTAATCACAAGTAAGCCATTTCCAAGGACAAGACAAGGGGAAAACTTGTCTTTCTCACATTGGACTCCCATCACATTTTCTCCGAAAAGATCTGCTCATTAATTGAACCCCGCTGATGCAGGGCACTGGATGAGAAAGCAGTTCTACGGGAGGGAAAAAGAGAAGAAAGTCATCATGTGTTTAAAGCCTGCGTATGGCACAAAGGGATGCAAATTAGAGTTCAGCATCTAACATTAATTCTAGAGTTTTCTGACTGCTCAGTGCTTGGCTTTGCAGCCATGAGACCTGAGGTCTGTTCCCATCATCTTTATCAGCCATTCCCATTATGAGATCTTATGACTTCAGCCAGGCTGAAATTTTCTATGCTGCATTTCTGCCCCACGCTGACACTTTCTGGAGTGCTTGAGAATCAGTATTTCAGGCTTTTCTAGAGTTAAGACTCAGAAAGATTTTTTTTCTCCTAATGTTAAAACACTACTTTAAAAAAAAAAAAAGTCTCTACTGTACCTATAGTTATAGCAGAAGTTGAAATCTGGACAGTAGGGTTGGTTTGGTGTGAATGACATTCTTTTTTTCCTAAGCTCATGAAAATTCATCTGTGTTTTCATCCTGCCCTGTTGAGGCACATAAGAGTTTTGTAGCTAATTGTCAGATTTCATCAAAACTGGGAAGGCTCCATCTTCGTACAGCTCCTGTCTGCCAGTGAGCGTGTTCAGTGCATGAGCCACCTCCCAGCATGATAACTGCTGTATGTTAGCTAACGGCTGCTCAGATTTTCCGGCAACACCACAGCTCTGTCGAAAGTAGTTGTCCAACGAGAATACTGGCAGACCAAGAGGTCTTTCAAAAGTGCCATGTTTAGTCTTTTGAAAGACCTCTTGGTCTATACTGATTGTGCATATTCCAGTAGTTTGATGAGGACTGTCAACAATGAGCCTTCCTCTTGAATGTAATGGTTATCTTTGACCTTGTTTACCTGACACTTAATCTCTGGCTAATCACTCTTAAAATACCCAAGCTATGCCTGAGCGCCTAACCTTCCCCATACCGTGGAACAGCACAGTCCATCTGGAGACATGTCACAGACTCTATCGGCATACTGAAAGAGTAGCATTTTTACCTTTTGCCATCACTTACGTAGTATTTGCTGATAGCTAAACACCATTACTTGAATTTCAACCACAAAAAAGCAAGAACGTATTTAAATACGGAATTTGAGTGTTTTAATAAACATTAGGAAGGAGGACAGCCAGGTTCCTATTTTACTGTAAAGATAAACCTTTATGAGTTGAGGTAAGGATTCATAAAAATAAACATTATCCTGTGCTTCATAAGCATCTTATCAATGTATAATAAACTATTTTTATTCATAATGAGTCTTCTAATACTATGAAGAGGAGAATCTAAAATAAAATACCTTTGCAATCATATGTTTTAATGAGTGCATACTGCAAGCACATCTGTCTGTAAAGCTAAAGTTTAGCGTCCAGGTAATATCTGCACTGTCAGTTTGGCATCTATCTTATGGTCGGTACTACAGTGCTAAAATAATTAAGAAATATAAAGTGTCTTAAGATCCTCCATTAGAAACAGTATTTTCCTAAGTTATTTTTACATGCAGCATTGGCATATGAAGATAAGTTTCTTTTCCTTTAAGGATATCAGAGCTCGATGAAGTCCAGGACATTCTGTGCATTCCTGTGGGTTTTGAATCACATTTAACGGGTGAACATATGAAGACGTAAAAGTGCTTTACCCCTAGACATAAATTACTCACACCAACAGGCCACTGCTGCTGGTCCTGCATGGGCTAGGGAAGGTGGTGAACAGCTCATGGACAGACTGATATTCCTAAGTGCTTTCACGTGAATCATGTTGGAGAGGTGTTAAGACAGCCAGCAATTCCTTAAGGATAGAGTCTATGGCTTTCTTCTTGGAGCATGTGCTCTTAAGAAACTCTCAACTATACTCAAAATAAAGTGTGTTCAAAAAGGTCCTTCTGCGTATACTAAGTAGAAACACTTCAGCCTTTATTAGCGGTCCTAAAAGTGAACAAGAGCATTAAAGAAAGTGTTGGCACGCAAGTTAGATATGATCCTGAGCCTGCAACAAGTGGCTTTCAGAAAGCATTAAAGCAGGATTGAGTCTGTGGCTTGCAAAACATCAAATTCAGACAAAGAGAAAGTGAGAAAGAGAGAATAAATGTGTGAAGCAAAGGTAAGAATGATCATGGATTTGTGTGAGGATGCTGCGTCCCAACACTTCAGAACAGCTTGGGTGTACAGTGGAGACCTGTAGGCTCGCAGGGAGGGTATTGCGTGAAATGTAAGCAGAAGTCTACAAATACGGCTGCTAGTTTCCAGGTTACATATGAAAATCTTAACTATAGTTTTTTTCCATGTTTAATTTTGTGATGACAGCAGCCCCAATTCAACAAAGTGCAACCATATATGGATGTCAGTGGGATTTATGCACATACGTAAGTGCTTTGTTGAATTAGGGCCAATGGCACTGATGATATCAACATGTGAGAACCAGATAGTAGGGGTGTAATAGAATCATGAACCAAAACCCAGTAAGCTAGTACTAAAAACTGTAAAATTAGTTGAACGTTTCATCTTGGCACACACAGGCAGGCAGGGGAAGGCAGATATATGAGATTTTAAGTAAGGACTCTGAGGAGGTTTTTAATTGCTTTAATTTTTTTTCTACTTTTATATTTTATGTCCTTGATTCCTTTTTATTCATGTATTTCAAACTAATAACAGTGCTATTTAAAAAACATTTTTTCTTACCCCAGAAGATATGAAGCTTTACAACATAAAACCAAAACAATTATTTTGCCCATTAGGAATCTTTTTTGATGAAAAAAGCAATATGTTAAACTTAAAAGAAAAAAAAGACACAGTTCTTCAAATCTTCAGTCAGAATCAGAAGAAAAGCCCTCAAAAGTAGAGATCCATTATAAAGGCAGATCAATCTAAAATATAAGGTTAATGCACTTGTGTAGAAATTAAGGATTACTGTAGGGTCTGGATGTTTCCTTTTCATAATCTCATGCTTTAAAACAGAATAAAAATGGTTGCATTTACTTACATCTATGTAATTAATATATCCTCATTAGAAATCAATTAGCTCTGATAATTCCCGTTGGTGCCATGGTTCATAAACTGAATGCCAATCACTGTAATAAAAACAGTGAAATATAATTTCTTGTTGTTCAAAGTGATGATCAACTAATTAGGAGTAAATTTAATCAGAACATATCAACATCAATCATACATATTAGTGCTTGTAAAATATAATAACCAGCTACATCTGACAAGTTATGGGTATTGAAACAATTGTAGACCATGTGAACATTTAAGCAGATGATTTACACATACATGTGCAAGCAGTTTAACCACAAGAATATAAAACTTCCGTGAGTAAAGTAGTTAGCCTTGTAGTAAATGTCCATTGCTTGAACAGCTCATGATTTCTAAAATCTATAGTATGCTTTATTGTTAATAGATCCAAGAGACTCTTGTAATCAATGCCAGCTTTTCTGCCAGACCTATAAATGAGTCCTCACTGCCCACTCATCAGAAAAACTTTAGTCTCCTGCCCCTTGCATTGTAAAGCTAGCAGGCAGTAAGTAAGGCAAGAAATGGACCTAACGTGCATTTTCCTGAATTTGCTTTCATTGCCTACTCAAAACCATAGGGTGGAGGTAAACTGGGGGCCCTCACCTGCCTAGCATCTGCCCACTGGCAGGGACTCAGCCAGGTTAAAGATGTTCTTCTTGAGAAGAGCCTGGCTGGTCGGGAGCAGGGACCCTAGCTGCAATTGAAATGGCTTCCAGGTTAGTTCTCAAAATTATAGTGGGCTGTATTCATCCCAGACATCAAAATTCAAGCTATTTAAAGAACCTGAGTTTAGGCATATAGGATATGTGGGATTTTATGAATTCCTATGCTGGAAATAAAGACTTCTCCATTCAGGTCTTGACCTTTAAAATGAATATATTTGCAGTGTTTAATTCTGCATTGCACATGTTCTTGGTAATGACTGAAGATCTGAAGGAGCATTTTGAAGAGTATTTATTCGATATTAAGAAAAGCATTTTAATTTATCTTCAAATAGACCACAAGTGTACATCAGAACAGTGTACATCTGTTCAGGGTTAGTTTCTATGGCTGAATGAGTATTTTGTAGTAAATAACCTACTTAATTGATTTCGCCTTTCTCTGTTTGCATATTTTCTGAAGATACTTTATAATTTTCTTGGATTAGTGGAAATTACTCTTTCAATAGGTTCTCTGCAGATCACCTGTAATTGTTTATATTTTAAAGATTCAACTATTCAAAATTAAAATGTAAGATTTTTCTGAGCATCACTTGCCATGTATCAATATTTCTATTCACAAATTAAGAGAGATTTCTAATGAAACTGTTCCGAGCTACAAGTTTAAACCCACTTTGTGAGTAGTGTCATTATTCACAAGCATTCTTCAACACTTCTGCCTGTGAACTCATCTACGGGAATATTCAAAGAAAGTAAATAGAAAAAGGACAAACAGCCAAAACGCGTTCACTGTTTTACTTGACTGAATATTCTTAGAAAATATTTAGAAGCATTGGCTCTGTTATTAGTTATATAAATATTCATATAAATCTGTCCATCAGATTGCCTCCCTGAAATTACTCAGGCTTTTTTAGGAACTTGGAGAGAAAAGTCTCTTAAAAATATATTTCTGCACATTTTCCAGAAGTATAATAGACTGGATATGGCCTTATAAATTACAGGCTTTCCCATACTCATCCAGTCATGGGGCCAAATCTGAAAGTTAACTTTAATGGGATTTTGGCTCAGCAAGGTTGGAGGAAGAGCGGCAGAATTTAGCTGATGATTTATACTGCCTTCAGAAATTGTTCAGCAAAAAAAAAAAAAAAAAAAAAAAACAAAAAATGGTACTTATGTAGTACAGTTGTATGTAATTTATTTTCTGCATAGCCCACATGAGATTTAATAAGATATAAAAAAGTCACATTTTTGACTGAAGTCTTACAAATTCTAGCTGTAGTGAAACTAACTGCTGGCTTCTAAAATGAGTTGATCAAGTAAGGTAAAAAAGTGGAAAATATCTTTTCATTGCCATGTGGTTTATTTGATTATTTTTATTTTTTTTTAAAATTGCTTTTTACAAAACACACTAACATATGATAAAAATTAGGAAATGTGCTGTAGCTGTGTTCTCAGCAGGGATGAAAAATGAGAACGCTCTGGCAGTCTAGGGAGATAGGGTTCAGACTCCAAGGCCAGGAGTTATATTAGTCTCCAGGATAAAAGGCTGATTTTCATTAAAGGCAGTGGTACTCACTGCCTTGAAAAAAAAAAAAGTCTTATGGATTTTGGAGCTTCATTTGTACAATGTCTTATATTCATACAAATACCATGAAAAAAACTTCAGTAAGCAATCACCTTTGGTAACTTTCCCATAGATTTTTGTATACACTTATGTGTGTTTATCTGATGATCAGATACTGAGATTATGTGGCAGTCAAACTCTGAGGAGTCAATTCAACCGGTTATGTAACAAATAAATGGAATTTAAGTGAAAAATATTGTTTATGGACTTAGTGATCTAAACCTTAAAGCAAAGAAAAGCAAAGCAAGGAAAAAAAAAAAAGCAGAGTGCTGCATGCGTCCCATACACTAGGCATTTCATCCAGTCTGTCACCCAAAGAATAGCTGTCGCAGGGGTTTTGCTATGTGCCTAAAGAGTTAGGGATCCTTTGCAAAAGAAAATGATACAAAAATGGAAATTACATATATAATTTTACATAGGCCCAGTAGTAATTCTTCTTATGAAACATGTATGCTGATTACAGATGTAGGCACTATTAAAACTAAACAAAGATGAAATTTTAATTGCCACCAGTTCAGTAAAACTTGTTCCGCATAGCCACAGGGCTAATATGTGCTTGCTGTTCTCTATAGCACATTAGATGAGAAACACTCAGTTTACATTTGGAGCAAGGACAACTCAGATTAGACATTGGGAATAGATTGCCTGGGGTGTCTTCAACACTTGAGGTCCTTTAGAAGGAATCAGATAAATATTTGTCAGAAACGCAATAGATACAGCTCATTCTGCCTTGGTGCAAATGGATGGACCCCCAGCAGCTTTTCCAGACTTACAGTTTAGATGACTAAGCTATGTATACAAAGCTATAGCTTAGGTCAAAGCTATTTATTTAATAAACAATAATCAAAAACTCTTCACTATTATTTCCTTTTAATACATTCATTTAAAATTAGTCCAAAACAAAGATTTTAATTCTGCTGTTCAGGTTTTAAATTTGAGCTAAAGCATAGATTTCCCAATAAGTAAATACAAAGATAATCACGAATTCTTTGTTTTTGAAAAGGGATGCCGTTGCCTTATGCTCAGAGGTCTACACTAAACATTTAGAATTCCACTAAGGGCAAAATCTTTTCCTTGCATGCAGTGTTCTCAGAAATGAGGTCAGGCATTTCTCAATCCCTGGCAGGAAAACTTTCTGACTCATTACTCTACCACAAAGCATCCAGAATTTCCCCTTGGGTCCCAGTCAAATTGTTCAAATGCTTTGGAAAAATATGTCTTTGACATCCCAAGAAGGGGAGCATAGAAAAAATGTCCTCATAGCATGAAAGGATTAGAGTCCGCTTAGGTTTGAAGCAGAATGTCTTGCAGTTTCCAAGCTATTATTATTTATTAATTCATGCAATGGGTTCCACAAACACTGAAGTACTTTACAGAATTACAAATTCTACTGTAAAAGTAATACAGATGTGAATCTCCCTGTTTCACTACTGTGAAACACTTCTGACACATAACCAACCAGTTTTCTGGTAGGACCCAGAAATCATCAGAAATCATCGTTAATTTGGCACGGGAAGGACTGAACTACCCCCACATTGTTGCTGGGGACTTCCAAATCCCCAGAGCTTCCTGGCCATCAATTTAAGAGATCAGGTGCTCGCCTGAAGCACTTCAAAGGCCTACTGCATTTTCACTTAACTGTTGATCCTATATGTTTACATCCTGAAACTAATGTAACTCATTCAAACCTGCCAAGTAGTACCCAGTCTTCTGGGAGGTCTGGGGTCCTTTTCCAAATCATGAAGCCTCTCCTTCCTTTTCCTTCTGAGTAGCTATGATCTAGACTGTGCCTAGCCATTGCAAAAGCAGGTTTGTGCATTTTCCCTCCATCCCTCCTTCCACAGTCACAGACTGCAGGAGGTTGGAAGGGACTTCTGAAGGTCCTCTGGTCCAGGCCCTTCTCAGAGTCGGTCCAAACAAAAGTCTTCCCCTCTCTGTCTCTGGAAGTCTGGCTTAAATACTAGCTTTGTTCATTTTATCAGTTTTCGTTTTCTGGTTGCTAATACAATATTTTAAAAAGACGCTGTAAATTGTCAACTTACTGTGGACAGAAAATGGATTAGCACCTGCCATGGTCACAACCAAGAGGGCAGATAACTCAGTTCTCTCAGTTCTCTGACACTGCTACCCAGTTACGTCTTTAGAGAGCCTATATATTCTGAGAATGAGTTACACAAGATTCATCAGAAAAAAAGATTGTGAGTACTCAGGGCTGATGGAGAGGAAAGACAAATGGCAACACGGAGTTGATGACGAACTTATACTCCTACATCACATATCCGTCTCAAGTAAAGAGGAAGAATTATCTAAACAAACACCACTCTTCCTGTGTTAAATTGGAGACAAATGGAAACCTACTCCTCAATAAAATGGTGATACTAGAAAAAATTTTTTATAAACATGTAACATTTTTGTTAGTGAGAAAACAGGCAAGATCTCCTGCCCTGTGAGATGCCTTAGGTCAAGACAACTGAGAAAGAGATGCCTTTCCTGAGAAGGGAAACCCCTATCTGTGCACACATTAGAACACAGTCTCCCTTCTTTTATCTCCTCCGAATTGCTGCTTTGAACTTTAATACTGTCTTTGATACTGGAAGGACAAGGATAAAATGTCTGTAAGATCTCCAGATGGTCCTGAGCACCAGACAAGCCTCTTCAGAAGCATTCATACACCTAAATGATGAAATTTTTGTTTAAGCTTAGGTGATTAGATGAGTAAATCTGCTAAGTCAGTTAGACTATTTGTGAACTTAAAAATTCAGTATTATGCTTACATGATTAGCTGCTTCTAAGCCATACTTAACAGGGCATAAGACAGCAGAGAAATAGTGCAGCTTTGCTTCATGTACAGGGCTTGTGGAGCTAGAGAGCCTGAGGACTGGAGAACTTCAGGGTAGCTTTACACTGTCTCATATCTCAACCCCCACATGGCCCCAAGGCCAACTACATACCCCCCACTGCTGCAACTCATTTGCTGGCTACTTCCAGTAACCACATCATACAGCCCTGTCTGGAAACTTGTCTCTCTGATAATAAGCAAGCCTTTCCATCCCTGCTATTCCACATTGTGAAACAGTAACAGAAAATCATGTTTAGTGCAAGATTATATATCAAAGGCAAGTGGTAACAGGCTGCTTTAGAGAAGGTGAAGTGTCATGTTAACATATTATATCCTAGTACTAATGTGATTTAATATTTAATATTTCCTTCTTCTGTTTAGATAAGAATTCAGTAAGCCTTCCCAATCATCTCCCTCACTACAGTTTCTTGAATATTGTGTGCCCTGTCCCTTAAAGCACTTCTTCACACATTAGGAAAATATTGACATGATATCGTTGTCCTATTTGTGCAAAGGTCTCTTCTGCTGTTGACATGTCTGTTCCTTTAATCATCCGTAAGAGCGCTGATGTGTTGTACAATCAGTGACAGACATTTATGAGTCCAACCTAGTGGCTCTTAAGTATGCACAGCTCCCATTGATAGAAGTGGGAATTTTATATGTTTAAGGGCAGCAGGATCAGAGCAGTTAAAAAAAAAACTACCTCAGCCTGCATTCACTGAAGACAAAGTGAAAACTCTTGACTTTCAAACCGAGCTTGACTTACTGGAACTTCCTACACCACATTTTCCATCACTTTTTGGCTTTATATAAACACTGATTGTCCTAACTAAGAAAGTTCTTGACTTTCCTTTCATTTAGGGTGGCAGAAAAACTCTTTTTCTTTTTCTTTTTTTTTTTTCCTCCAAGTGTACTGCAGAGTGGTTCCTGGGAACTGAACTCCTTCCAGGTTTCCAAGATTAGGCCCTAACTGAGCACATATCAGGAAATCTTGAGACTCAAAAGACTTGCTTTCTGCCAGGAAACGAGATGCGTAAATTTTGTTGCTTAGACCTGATCAGGTAGAAATTTGCCTCTTCAAGACACTGTTACCCCAAAGCAGCATTGATTTCCCCCCTTTACTGCTCTGTGTTTGTTATTAACAACACCTGGCATATATTTGCTTTCTCTTTCTAAGGAGATTTTCTCTTTGAAAAACGTTTAAAAGTCTGCCCGTTACCCCTCACTAATACACAATTGCAGACGGGACAGCCAAGCAATCGTACTCCAGCCAGTAACTCACAGCGTTACTGAGCAGACAAGGCAGACAAAGCTTTCACTGTAAGCCATGCTGGTATCCAGTTCTGAAGCAAGGCTTGCAGAAGAAAACCATAAAAACAGGAGTATAGAGCTGTTATGCATTTCAGCTTTTTCCTCTGCTCTTGCAAAAGAGCTTGTTCTTGTTTTGGACTTTGCAAAAGACAGAAGTGGGTGTTTTCTAGACTCCTAGAATGAAAATGAAATCTCACCATTTGCTTACTCTCTTGTTTTCACCACCTCATGATAAATGCATGAGACATACCACAAGGCAGACACATTACACATTGTTTGTGTTAAAATGGCAGGGATATTCCTTCCACCTTAGGCAACAAACTGTGGTGCTGAAGTTAAAAGCCTCATTTTCCATTTCTTCTTATCTGAGCAATGGATTCAGTTAGACATCTCCAGGGGGCTCCGTGGATTTTGGGTGGGCTGAAACCGCCAGTAGAAAAGCCTTCCTCTTTCTCCTAATGAAGACAGCTTTGCCTCCTGACTTATTTTTGGTGAATAAGACTGAATACTTTAAGCTCTCCCGCCCTATCCAGACTGGCTTCAGAAGTTTCAGAAGTTTCACAATGCTGAAGCAAACTATCTAAGAGAGGAAGCATGGCAGATAACAATGAAGGAGCGTCAAATAACAGACACTTGCACAGACCATACAGAACAAGGATTCTGGGGAAGCCATATTTTATTTTTATGGTGTGTGTGATTTAGAATTGGTTTAGCTTTTAAGCTGTCAGTGAAAGGGCAAAACAGGGAGCAAAGTAAAGTACACGTTCACTTGGTCTCATCTCACCTTTGGCACTGTTTTGGCGCTTTGCTGTTAGGTTTTAAGAGGAAAAAACTACTGTAAGAATGATTTCAGTGCATAAAGCTTGGATTTGGAACTGACATTTCTCAAAGCTTCTGAGTATGTAAAGTTAAAAATGTGATTCTGCCTGTTCTGCTGGTGAGGCAGGAATTCAAATCTGGACCTTAGTTTCTTCATGTACTGGCATAATCAGGGATACAGGTTTTCATTTAGCCCCACACATTTCTGTTCAGCTGCTATCTTCTCTCCTGGGCATGCAAGAAATGAAAGGTTAGAGAGAGAGAGGAATTTTTTTTATTAAAAAATGGAGAGAGGTTTTATTTTTGTTTTTTTGAAGTGTCACAAAATTAGAAAATTAATTGAGGAAATAGTCATTATGACATCTTGTCATTTCTACTCTGCCTTTCCTCCAGGTCTCATAGGCTGTACTGACGTGTAGATATCTACAAATCTGTAAGGTATGAATCATCTCACACATTGCCGAGGTGAAACCTGACAACTATTTAACAGCACCACTGCAACACTATGGAACATTTTAAGACAGGAAATTAAGAATACCTGAGCCAACGAAAGCCACAGGGGGAGGTTTAGATGGACAGAATTTAATTACCCATGCTGGAACTTGGCCAGGACACCAGAACTTACACCCCAACCCTCCTGTAAAGAGCCATCGGACCTTTAATACAACAAATGGTCAAAACATCAGCCTTAGATCTGCTCCAAACGAGACCAGCACTAAAAGTCATCTAAGACCTGCTGAGGTATTCATTTACTACTGACTGACAGGAAAGGGTACAACATATCTAATCACACAAAACAGCTGTAGCACAACATGAAAAATACCTTTCCTAGAAGCGCTGGAGGCTGTTCTTCTCTAGACATAGCTCAATATTTTTGGAAGTATTTGGTGTATAGCTCAATATTTTTAGAAGAATTCAGTGTATTTTCAGAAATGCATTAAATGACTTTGTAAAAAAAAGCACATTTCATTATCTCAGAACTCAAAATATCCTTATGTCCCCTTATGGAGCCCCCAAATATACTTCAGTTCTCAGCCTTTTACTTATTGCCATTTGTAGTGTAGAAAAGAGACATACTATATTGACTATCAGCATGCTGACTTTAAAGGGAAGATAAAAGCCTGAAAGTATATACTGCTTTGCTTCTCACACTGTTTTTCTAAGGAAAACTGTATACTATTTAACATTTACTTGTGACAAAGCTAAAAATTTCTGTGGGTTATCTTTTCTATAAGAATAGGATTTCTACAAATCGTGGTTCTTGAAATTCCTTAGGCTGAGGAATTATGTCAGCCCTGAAAAGCATGGGTTCATTATTCACATCGTGTTACACTGCTGACATAATTCCCTAACAGAGTGGGACATGAGGTGTCCCAGTTTGATACTTCAACCTACAGTCAATGCTTACAATTTCTCTAAATAGCAAACAGTTTTGTGTATAAATTCCTGTTTTAAAAATCCTTTGACCAGTATATCTATATAAAAAAGAATATCTGGGTTAGCTGTGGGCCACCAGCAATTTATCAAGCGGTATTAGTTATGTCTGTGGGATATTTTTCATTATCTGAGGATTATTAATAGAGACACCATATACATAGTGATTATTCCTTGACTAATAATTGAGATAATATCGATATGAAGCCTAGTTTCATTAACACCTTACTAAAGAGACTGTGATTGTGAAGGGTATTTTTTTCCCCTCCAATTTGTAATCAGAAGTTATTTAATAGTAAAATCAGTTTTTACTTGTAACAGAGGTTGTGGACTTCAGGAGTTGGCAGAGCCAGCTGCTGGGCTGCTGGGAGCCAGACTCTTTTTGATCTTCATATTGAATGGTTTCCTTTGATCACCTTGACAATAGATCATAAAAGAACAGAGCTTTTACCCATATCTCCCTAAATTTGCAGGTAAATAATGAGATGGTCTGAACTGAGGCTGGAGTGTAAGATTTTTAACAAACAATTCTCCCCTTTGAAGTAGACTTAGCAAAATTAGCATATAAATGAGTAATGCTGCTACATAAGGACATGTGGCTGAAGAAGAGGGATAATTGGACTGAGGGGGTTAGTTTCTAAATGAGGTCGTTTGCTAAATGACCAGCAGTTAGACTACAGGTGTGTTAATTTGGTGAGTTGAAGATGAGATTTAAACAATGGGGTATGCAAAAGTCAGGGACCCCCAGCAGGTGTGGGGAAGATTGCAGCTTTGTAGGCGGCCAGGGACCTGCAAAGTCAGATGAGAGGCAGTGCGGGGGACAGGGACTGCTCAGACATAGACCATACCTCTGTGGGCAGGGGTATCCTAACTGACGCTGTAATGTCAGGCTGCGGTCCATCACATCAATATTCATCACTATCATCTTTAAATATGCAATGCTATTCAATGTGTTCATCAATAAATCTCTTCATAGCTCTAGCAGGAGCTCTGTAGTGCCTGTGAAGAAGGACCCTGATATAGAAATATCTGCACTGGTGGCTGCTGCCAGGGGCTGTACAGGCCGAACTCAACATGAAAAGCCAGAGCCACGGCTGAGTGTGGTAGTAGCAGTTTAACAATGCATTAATACTTTTGAGCCTCACGGCTTTTCATTTCACCAAAACTGTTGGAATTGCCTACACCAGAGGGAAATTTCCATATTATTACAGGGCACCTTGAACTCTCTCCATGGCAAGGACAGACCTCCTGGCACCCAAATGACTTTGTCCTTCCATGGCAGGGACACAAGACTGGAGTTCTCTCAGTAACAGTGTTTTCCAATTTTAAAAATGAAAAATAAGTTAAAATTAGTAATATGTTTTTGAGTTGGCTTTCAACTAAAGTTTCATGAAGTGCTTGAAAGAAACATACTCGGTTCACTGGGACTTGCTTCGTTATTTACTTTAACAAAAACCAAATTTAGGATTGATGGGGGACAGTAGGTGAAGGGAGCGTGGTCCCAATGACACATGAACAGCCAAGAGGATAGCATTTTCTGTGTGGTATGAAACCTGAGCTCAAATTCTCCCTCTGAGTGGTTTGGAGCAAAGACATGCACTGAATTTCTGTGGAGAGTGTCAGCATCCTCTGGAGCCATACATTGTCTTTTGGCCCAGGTACTATTGGAATCATCTTTGCCTTTCAACAGAAGAAGATGAAATCACTCTCCCTCAGGTGTAACGCTCGCGTAACATGGAGACTGAGGACTGAATCCAGCTCTTTACACCTGAAGTAAGTATTAAGGCAAAGTTTTCGCCAAAACATTTTAGCCTCTTGTGAATCCAACTTGAGAATTTCTGATCATCAGGTTTTCCCCCCACCCTAATTCTCCTTTCCTTGCCCTCAGAGAGCTGTTCGGATGGGACTCTGTACTGATGGTGATTGTAGCAGCTCTCTGGGGTCTTTCACTCACTGCTGGAGCAGAGTCAGGGGCTTTTTTTGGGAGGTGAAGATGGGTATGGTGGGCTGCAGCGGTGTATTGGGTTTACATGGCAAGGTTTTGGTAGCAGGGGGGCCACAGTGGTGGCTTCTGTGAGAAGATTCCAGAAGCTGCCCCATGTCAGATAAGAGCCAGTTCCAGCCGGCTCCAAAATGGACCCACTGCTGGCCAGAGCTGAGCCAGTGAGCGATGCTGGTTGTGCCTCAGGGAGAGCAGAGTTAAGAAAGGGAAAATACTGCTGCACAACAGCAGCTGGGAGAGAGAGCAGTGAGGAACAGCCCTGCAGACACCAAGGTCAGTGCAGAAGGAGGGCAGGAGGTGCTCCAGGCGCCGGAGCAGAAGTTCCCCTGCAACCCATGGAGAGGACCATGGTGGAGCAGGCTGTCCCCCTGCAGCCCATGGGGTACCACACGGAGCAGATCTCCACGCTGCAGCCCGTGGAGGAGCCCATGGGGGAGCAGGGGCAGAGAGTGACCACAAAGGAGCAGCGGAGATGAAGCGATATGGGCTGACCGCAGCCCCCATTCCCCGTTCCCCTGCGCCTCTTGAGGGGAGGACATAGAAGATGGTGGATGAGGGGAAGGTATCTTTAGTTTGCTTTGGCTTGCTCACTGCTCTAGTCTGTTAGTAGATGGCAATAAATTACACTCCCTTATGCTGAGTCTGTTTTGCCTGCGACAATAATTGGTGAGTCTCCCTGTCCTTATCTCAACTCACAAGGTTTTTTTCATCATATTTTCTCCCCCTGTCCTTTTGAGGGGGGGGGGGGGGAGCGAGAGTGTTAGCTGCCCATTGGTGTTAAACCACCACAAGCAGCCAACAGGGAAGAGCCAGGTACCTGCTCTGACATGGCTGTCTGAAGCAAGGAGGGGGGTGGGAAGTTTGGTGGAGACGCTTGAGGTTGGGCAGCTCTGGGTGGGTTTGTATAAGAAGCATTTCAGGCAGAGCTTTACAAAGAGAGGTGTGGGATGGCAGAAGCTGGGGATTCTCCAGCTGCAACCTGGGCATGTGGTGGAAAGGACCGAGGAGTGTGGAAGATTGTAATGGATGGGCCCGTAAATAGGAGCTTTGGCACAGGAGAGGGGGAGAGATGGGGTGAGGCCTGGGCAGGGAGGGAGATGGGTGCCAAAGGGAATGGATTTAGTTCACACCTCTGGCTTAGATATTAGGTTTGGGGTGAGCGAATCCCTTGCCCCTTCTCCCCTTCCCTCCCTGTTTTCTTTTTTTCTTTTTTTCTTTTTTTTTTGCTGTTGGCAACAGGAGTAGCCTAGCTCAACTAAACAGAGCTGATTTGTTTCAGAAAAACTGATATGAACTTTTTCTGCACTTCTGAAATCTTTCTGTCGTCACCTCTTATATTTATTAGTTCAAAGTGATTCACCAAAAGTTGACCTGAATTCTCAAACTACTTTTCTTCTGGCAAATAAACTCTTCACTAAAAACATATGTGCTTGTCACTACACTAAATGCATGCTATCTATGTACTTGCTGCTTGGCTGATGGCTGGCCCCTTCCCAGCAGTGCAGAGGAGATGGAAGGCATTAAGAAAAGCCTTGAATATTGCTGGCTGAATAGTCTGAAAAAAAAAAAAAAAAGGATAGGGATGATAGGAATGAAATCCTAGCACTGTTAAGTGGCACTTGGAAGATTTAGCTACAAAGTAAAAATCAATGGAAGTCACAAATAAAAACCACGCACAGCACTTTCAAACCACACCAATGTGCCACCATATATGCACGGGATTAAAAAAATAAAAGACCTTAGTTGTAGGCAATGCACTTTAATGCATCAGCTCAATATGGAATAACTACATGAATACACATCCCCGAACTGGTCTTTCCATCACAGAGAGGAAAGAGGCAGACTGAGCTGCAGATACAGGGGCATGGCATCTGCTGAGGTTTCACTGACCAGCTAGTGAGCGTGTCACATGGTGGCACCAGTGCCAGCCTTGTGCTAGCGTGCTTCTCTGAAATCTGCAGGCAGAAATCCCAGATAATGGGTTAGTTTTTATTAAAGCAGGAAGGTGACAGAGAAGCTGCATGCAGAGCTGTTGTTCAACCACCCTGGTGGCACAAGAAATAGGGCCCCTCCATAGAGATCCTAGGTCAGTTTGAAGCATTTTAAATAGGAAAAAAAAGAGCTTCTGAGGCTTGTTGCCACAGGGGGTGAGGAAGCAGAGAGTAACAACCACTTCAGAAAGGGACAGCAGGTCCATGAGTGGATTGGAAAGAAAACAGGCAGGCCTGTGCCTCTAACATCCCTAGCAAGGACTTGCACTGGACATGAAGTCAGCAGCCACTGTGGGAGTGCTAAAAACCATGCGTTTTGATGTAGCACAGGTCACTGCATGAAGAAAGAGTCCGTGCAGAAATTCACACGGTCCCAGCTTTAAACACAAATCAGCTTCATGGCACATTAGACACAAAGAAAAAAAAAAAAAAAGCCCTACCCTTTTCTGGGCTGCCATGGGACAGACTCAGAAATGTGTCCGTGTCACTCTGTGGCATGAAACTGCAGGAAGGTGGCTCAGGCAGGAGGAAAGGTAGAAGGGGGACTTCCCATTCAATGGAGTGCAAGGTGTTTTAATGAGGGATTTAAACCGGGTAACACCTGGTTTGGGGGTTTCCCTAGAACTAAAAACATATCTCAAGGGAGAATGAAGAGTGAGGAAAAAAAAGAGCTTTTTTTTTTTTCCCCCATAAGGGGAAATTCATTTGGTGGTACAGGGACGGAAATGTTTCACTACGAAATAGGAATATTCATAAAGAAAAGATATGGGAAACAGAGAAATTGCAGGCTGAAGCAGGCTTAGTAAGAAAACAATTGGGGTTTGAAAAATTACCAGAAAAGTGATATTCCCAAGGGTGTAAGCAATAGCACAAGCTACACTGAAAATGAGGTTAGTTTTGGAAATTAACATCACATCTGTCTAGTTCCAATAATCCTTGTCCATTTTAAAATGGAGTTCACTCCACAAGATATCTGCTGTAAATAATCAAATACATTATAACCTGGACATATCCTCTACATTGGATAATCCTGCTATAAAAAAACGAGAATAAAGGAATTTTCTGGATGACTAGCACTTAAGAAATTGTTCCCTAGTGGGTTATTTTCAGCCTATTCTCTACTTCAGTAGGAGTTTATGTTGAATAACTCACAGCTGTGGAAATACCTGCACGATGGCATTGAATGCCACTAGTAAAGGGACCCAAACTGGCACAGTTCCGCTGGAGACTCACTCATGGTGAGACATACAAGTGCCTTGGGTCATGTAAAGCATGGAAGGGCTTCAGGGTAGAGCTCAGGGTGGCAGCAGGTGATGAAGGACAGCATGGCAACATTGGGGTACAGCTCAGCGAGGTGGATAGGACGGAGGGGAATACATGCAGGCTTTGAGTAGTGCAAAGATGCCTTTTGTTGGGAGCACAAGCGAGTTTTGCCCAGGATGCAACACCTGGAATGTTGCAAGTCAAACCAGCATCATTCCTGCTCTTGATGAGGCCAAGCTCCAAAGCTTTTAACTTTGTACACAGAGCATGGTTCTCAACATAGCTTTTGTAGGAGTTTTAGGAAGCTGCTACTTTTTAGGAATAAAAAAAGGGAGAAGGAGTTGGTCTTGCTTGTTGTATAACCTGAAAATGCAATAAAACCACCTAGTTACAAGATGGCCACCCTCCAGCCAGGGTTGTTTACTTCTGGTCACGTTTAAAGCACCAGCTACCAGAAAAGCGCACTGAGATGTGTGCTTCTAACTGGAAAGCCAGAGTTGACAACTCTTTTTATTGTGACTGTCCTGGATTAGTCTGTTTTTATATATTGAAGGGAACTAGAAGAGAAGGAAGGAGATGGGAAAGATGGAATAACTGATACTTTGGGCGATCTGCATCATTCATATGTCCTTCAAGCTACATCCCCACCTTTACAAGCACATTTCCATACAGAGCCAGGTCGCCTGTGCTCTGTGTAACTCACTCTGCAGCGCTGTGCCTTAGTGAGGAGCCTTGAGGAAGGGACACCAAAATAACAAAAAAATGCATATTCTTGAGGACCATTATTTCTGCACAGCTTGCCTAGGTGTCTCAGCAGCCTGTAAGCTCCTAGGCAGGCATTTCGCGATGCCACAACCCTTCCCACCGGGCAGGCGCTGGCCTCGGGGGCAGCAGGTGAGGAGATGAGGGTGCGACGGCCCCCCCACAATGGCCCTGTGGCAGCCAGCCAGGCCTCTGCGCAACCAAATGGCTCTGCTGGTCTCCAGATAGGACTTTCCAGGTGTTTGCTTATTTTGCCTCAAAGGTTATTTCAAATTAATCAATCTATTAATCAGGTAAAGGAGGTTGTTGCAGTTAAGAAAGCAGAACCATTTTGGCGATGACCTGCCTTATCACATATGATTAAAAATAAATAAAATAAATTCTATGTTTCCCTTTTGAGGCTTGACCTTGCATATACATGCCCATGCAGTTCCATGGCAGGGCCTGCCCGAGGCCCATCTCTGGGATGTTTCCTTTATTATTGATTGCAATTTTCTTCACCTGTACACAGGTTTTTCTTAGAAACTGCCATCTTCTAGATTGCCACTTTCAGACATGTCAGGCCGTTGTAAGGCTTGCAGGCAATTACTGTACAGACCCCTCCTTCCTTCCCCAGCTGTTCCCCTCTACACCTCAGAACTGACCATACTGCATGGCTCACAATAGCATCATCGGCCTTGACAACTCTGTTTCCAATTTAAAAGCCCACATCCCACTATTACGTGGTCTTGAGCTTAAAAATGCTGACTCCCTGCAGAGTGACACTGTTCAATCACTCATTAGAAACCAGTCATTAGGATTATTTTTTTCCCCTCACAGGAATGCAGCTGGTATCTACAGTAAAGCCAAATCCTGCTATTTGAAGTTTGTGAGTTTGGCCCTTCTCAAGGGGGTTCTGGTCTGAAAGAAAGGGACATGTTTAAAAATGGTAAATTTTCTGGGAGAAGGAAGGTTCATTTGGGTTATATTTTTCTAAGCACTTCGGCTGAAATAATAGCAAAACTTAGAAATTTGCTGAACTAAGCCAACCTGAAACTCCTCTTCCCCATTTACACAAAGGCGAGCGGAGAAGACAGCTGCAAGATTTAGCAGTGACATTGCGTTGGTGCTGCAGAGCTGGGGAACCACAGCACAGGTTCTTAATCCCCGTCCAGGGATGCCCAGCTATGAACCCCGCTCCTATAAACTGAGCCACTGTCACACCACGCACACAGTTCATGTCGGAGGAGCAGGAAGAACGGAGACCGTCACAAAACTGCTGAAAAAACTGTATGAAAAGATAGCTGTCCCAGTCAGTCACATTTTATTATCACCCCCTGGAAGGTTTGTGTAACCTGGAGGGGAGATTTCAACAAAAACAGCTAAAAATTCCCTTTCAAAATGGAGTTTGCAGTTGAGCAAAGTTAAGCTCCATTATCCATCACAGTTCCTAAATTTCACACCTACTGTCTGCTGAATTTGAAGTCTCTTGGCAGCCCAGGAGCAACCCACCTTAGTTTTGATGGGTTTGTCTACATTTTGTTTTACACATAGCCAGAAGAAGGTGGAAGGTTAAAAACTCTGGGCAAACAAATTTTCATAACCTATCAAAGAGAGATGAAAGAAAATTGAATGAAAAAAAAAAAAAAAAGCCAACCCAACATTTGAAAGCACCACAGTTCTTAAAAGCTTTTCCAGTACTCAGACCCCCCAAGAGATCAGTCAGGGAGGATGAAACTTTATGTGATGAAATGAGAGTTGCAGTCAAATGTGATAAGGAGTGTTAAATGACTGTTTCATATCAAGCATTTGCTAAAACGTCTCCTAATGCACTTACAAAGGAGACGCTAGCCTTATACATTATAGCTGTTCAATACAAAATTGTACATACTATCTCAGATGAATTCAGAGTTGTTGAGACAGAGCTATTAATTAAACTGGGGCAATACACAACTTGAGGATCTCCAGAGATAGAATTCCTTTTAGCATAGTATAAAATACTGCTCCCTCAATACACTCTAATGACTGTTTTGCATGCCACCTTTCAACTGGTAAGATCCTAGACATCTGAGAAATATTTATATCATAGATTACAGTACAATTTTAAAAAAAAAGAAAAAAGTCCCCAAACAAACAAACAAACAAAACCCACAACCAAACCAAAACCCCCACACAAAGAAAAGAAAAACAGCCTGAAGAATTATGGACACTAGCTATGAGCATGGACCTAAAGGATCCTAAATTTAGGTGTCCAACAGAAATGGAGGTGTACCAGGTAAGCATCTACTTGATTCAGCTGAAGCACTTTCCCCTGCTAATGTGCAGCGATGGCATTCTGCACCTGAGTTATCAGGGATACATTTAGTTAATTATCCAAACTGAAGCTTACCTTTTTTATCCTGCTCTCTGTAAAGTTGATGGAAGAAGAATTTCTTGGGGAACTGGAGTGTTTGTGCTCTGTTGTGGCTGGATGCTTTTTATAAAGTTTTTGATTCCGTATGCACAAGTGTATTCTCCTCTGATGTCATCCTTAGTGCATAATGGTGTTTTAAAATGTGCTTATGGATTAAGACTGCCCATAGACCCATTAAAATTAAAATTCTTTCTTGATGTAAGGGATATAATTCTTTTCTTTCAGAAGTGACTCACAGGGTCAGGGAAGAAATGCTGCTGCAGATAGATTGCTACATCTCTGTTCTTAATAGAGCCTCTCCCTTTGAAAGCACTGTTACTAGTTGCTGTCAAAATAACATGCTAAATTAGAACAGATTTTAATCCTGTGAACATTCAGTGGAAATTAATATCTGCTCATGAAACATAGCAGCATGGTCCATAAATTTAGAGACTTCCAAAAGTGACTCTTAAGCTAAAGTTACCATCTGCCAATCTGCAATGCTGGGGTACCACCAGACTCCTAATAGAAGCATAATAATATGCTGGAGTAACATCAGTTCCATGGGATGTTAAATATTCAGTAGCTCCTCTTACATAGGAGAAGATTCAGACCTTAGCCCTGTATAAAAATATGCTGTCAAAAAGCTAGAAAAAACATACATATCATCCAGTCCTACACAGTAAAACCAGCTGCTGGGGTTACTTGCGCCCCAGGGTAGCTTTAATTTGGACATGCAATATATCACCACAGGGCTACTTGATCAGAGTTGCAGTCTCAGGAAATATTTTCAGGACTATTCAATTTCCATTAGCAGTTTCTCCAGGATATATTAGGCACAAACTGGGTTTTCTTAAATATCAATCATTCATGTTTTCTCTTTCATCCTGTCTTTGCTAAAATGGGATTTTCATGGAGGCCATGAAATTGCAAAATTTAGTCTGTTCTTCTGGCTGGTTCCATCATTTAGACTCCTTTAATCGTGTTTTGCAGCAAAGGCTAGGGTAGGGAACCTTTCTCCACCCTTGTATTAGAGAACACCCAGCAGTGCTCCATGTTTTGCCTTTTCATTCAGTAGTTTCTTTTCCCTCAGCCCGCTTCTTTTTCTGTATACCTCAAGACTGATTATTCTTGGCAACTCTCTAGTAATGGGTACTTCTGCTCGGTTCCCCAACGATGCAAGTTGGTTACACCTCTTGAATGTGCAAGAGTAGTACCTTCTCCAGGGCCATGGTTACAAGTTAGTTACTTGTGACTTCCACAGAGCCCTAGGATGCTACTAGAATACAAACATCAGTTATACCTCCTGAAGTCCTACCAAACTGAATTATCCTCTGAGGTTATTACATTCATCCATACAGATGCAAAGATGGTGGGACCTGAGGACATCTTTCTGAAAATACCACAAAGCTGCAAACATTGCTTCCTTTTGCTTGTTGTGAAAAGGGAGAAAGAACAAGCCTTAAGAACTGAAATGTCCTCATGAGGGGCAGCTGGTGAGACCACTTGGTGACTTGTGACATGGAAGCTCCCTGAGAAGCTGACTTTGCTGACCCAAGGAAAAAAAAACACACCTAAAACAAAGCAATCCAAAGCATAAACAAAAAGTACCAGTGCTTATGATTCTTACACAGTCTAAGACCTTTGTAACAGCAACTAGCTTAGTTATCAGTGTTCTTACTCGCTCACTTCACTAATTATATGGGCCTGCTTTTCTAAGTAAACTTGCAGAATTTCCTCCCTCTGATTTGAGAGGGCACTTCTCAGGACCAGCATTTCCCTCCATTTAGCTAAAACAAACAAAAGGTTTCTCTTTGAAAGTATTTCAGCATCACGAGATAAGTTTCCTTCCTTCTTTTAATAATTGCATGGCTCCCCAGAGGAAAGTGTCAACAACATTATTTCCTTCCAAATTCTAAAAGAGATACAATGTTCTGGTAGGTGGTGAGATTAGATTATGCTACGATTAATTGTTGGTTTCAAGATTTCATTTTTGAGCTCAGCCTCAGCTCTCACAGATGTGTTACTTCACCTCACCTGTGATGATTAGTCACCTTTCCTGTTTCTCTGCATGAGATGGTAGAGGAGCACACAAAAGACATTTTTCAATGTCTTAGAAAAACAAAACAACAAAAAAACAAAAGGCATGAAATCCAGTACTTAATGTAAATGCTGTAGCTTAATCCTCTACCCATATGGAGTATTCCCAGGAACAGGATACAAGCACATGGGAAGACACAGGATCAGAGGATCTGTTTTGAAGAGTTTACCAAGTCATTTGAAACCTGGTAAGAAAAGCCCATGCAACAGCCCACGGCATGGGGATGAGGGAAGCAGCAACGAAGAGACTGTGTGGTCAACTGCTGCACGTACCCAACCGCTTCGTTAAGCTGGCCCATTTGGACGCTTTCTTTTATGAATAAGTGAATAAATAAAATCAGCTTGCTCCATCTGTTATTCACCCTAACCACAATCGGGTGGATTGATAGCTTGTAGAGTGGGTTTTTGAGGAGATACAGAAAAGTGTCCTTCCAGATTAATTCAAGGACAGCACTCTAAGGAGTCTGTTACACATTTTTCAAATGTTCTTATGTTTATTTACTGAAACAACAGGAGTAATATGACATCATAAATCTTTTAAAAATTGAAATAGTAGTGCCAGCCTTGAAAGATTAATAATAAGGAACGCCTTTTAGAGTGTGCTCATGGAAATGCAATATGAATGATTAGTGTTTTTGAACATTAGAATTACAGCGTATAATTGTAATGTTACAGCAGCTATATAGGAGCCAGTGATCCCTTAATGGACTGCCGTGTGACTTTAATTATTTACATGGAAAAATCAGCGCTGATATAGTCCCTGAATGGTAGACCTACAGTTTCCTACACCCTGCAAGTGTTATGAAGGAGCAACAATGCTATCCATGCTGATATACTCAGTCCATGTTTATTATTTATTTAGTTAGGAATTCAACCCTACAGGTGATACGCTTTGCGCTGAAGGTTTAGATCCTAGAGAAACCTGGAGTGTCTTTTAGGCTGTCTTCCTGAGGAGCCTACCCTAGGTGCTGAAATTTATCGAAGAAAGATTTTGCTTTCAGCAGAATGGTGCCTAGCTTGGAGACTCAGGTTCGTTCTTTGGGCAGTGTGGAGCTACTTCCCACTGAGGAACCAAGTGGCAATGCAGGGTGCTTTGCCTCGTATTTCTTCTGCAATGGTGGTGTTTGAAAACTATTTGGTGGAATTGCATCCTCAAAAGCATGCTTAAAAAAACCCTATGTATATACATTTGCTAAACACATTTCCCTAAAGTGTCTTCTGAGTAAAGTCAGAAAAACAAAACCACCGCAGAAAACCAAGAGTTCTTCAGGTGCTTTTATAATGCCTAAAATATTAAAAGTATAATATGAATTAAAAGCAAAACATCACCGCCCTGCACAAAAGGCAGGATCACGTACCTTCAGTGATCTGGGCCAGTAGTTCCCCTCCCTGTAAGTGTTATGTCACCCGCAGGGTGCATCTTGCAGGACTTCTCAGCTGCCTGGGGATGGAGGTGCGTGCCTCCTGTGCCTCCCAGCTTAGCTGAGGGGCTTGTGCTCGCCAGGCTGTATGCAGAGCAGGCTGCACCAGTCCAGAGATCTTGCTGTAGAGACTTGCTCCCATGAACAATTGATTTCATAGCAAAGGGAAGAAAGAAGGAGAATTTTTCAAATCCTCTCAGCCCCAGCTGAGGGACTCATTGTAAAACTATCAGACAGAATTCAGCGGAGTGGAAATCCCTGCTCTGATAAGCCCCAGCCCAGGAAGGCGAGGGATGCAAAGTTCAGGATGGAGGTGCTCTTGCTGGATGCCCTGCACTCCCCTGTGCTTGGCTCTCGCCGCTCTAACTGACCTGTGGTGTTACACATCATTAATGTTAAAAAAAGAGCAGCTAACCAAATTGAGCTGCAAGCAATTCGCACCTGAACTATAGTCCGTAGTTTTTGCTAGAAAAAGACTGTAATTCAGTGAAACACTAATTCCAAAAATTCCTGGTGCATGATCGTGCACATGGGTGTATGACTTTGGCACGCAAGGAACTAAATGAAGTATATAAGAGCACATTTGTTAACACAGTTTATTGGCACACTTATTGGCAAAGCATACATAAAATACAGTTGTATTATATAACACACTGACTCACTGTGTCTTTACATAATGAGTTGAACATATTAATATGTAAATGAAAAAATTAGTTTCTTTTATAAAGTTTCACATAAATACACCGGAATAAAAAAAAAAAAAAAGTAAAACAAAAAAAATGGTTTGAGGGCTTTACAAAAATATTATACAAGAAATATACTATGAAAAGAAATAACAACAAAGCCAACTCAGATACAATAATAAAAACACAAAAGTTTTAGATTTATTAAGCTGCCCACAAAGTTAATGGATTACATGGCTTTAAAATATCTGGATCAACAGCAATTTTACAAAGCATAAACTCTCATAGGACTGGGTGTCTTTTTCCACATAAAAATATTTCTCATGTCTTTGATGAAAAAAAGACATTTCTTGTTTCAGCATTTTTATTAAATGATGGAAAGAGTATCTACTGGCATCAGCTAAATGTAAATTAAAAATGCTGGATCCTTTAAATGATTAACCAATGAAAGAAAAGTTAAAGAAAGAACAAAAGTTACTTTAAATTACTTTTCCTTAAAAGCTGATTTTTTTCTGAAACAAGAAATTTCAGGTGCAAGTTGAAAAGCAGAAAATATATTACAATTGTAAAAAGTTTTACATAGTTATGTTAATGAGATCCTGAGCACTGATGACTTGTTAAAATATGGCCATTGCTTGATGAGGAAAAAAAACCAACCCCTCCAATAGAATGCATTGTCAGAAATTTGCCATGAGATGCTATTTAATTTTCAATTATTTTAATTGAGGTCAGTGCCAGTATCTTGCTGTATGTGAAAGCTTCCAAGAAATGTATATGGAAGCTTATAAGATTTTTCCCTAATTAAAAAAAAAAAAATCAGATAGCTTTAGTTAGAAATAGATACTGTATCCGTTGAAAGGTTTTTTTTAAATTTTTTTTTTTTTAAGAATGCTGTGAAACAGTAATTAATAACCCACTGACATTCATTGCAGTGGGTACTGCTGCAGAATAGCCTATTGGGAAGCTTGTGGTGTGGGGTTTTCAGATTTAGTCTCCTGGTTAGCAGGAGGTTTGCTGTTCCATGGGCTGTTATTTCCCAGTGCAGGTGAATTGTTGAAATCTTCTTCATCATCCATGCCATTTGCTGCATCATACTGTGTATTCTCTAATCTAGTGATAAGCCTTTCGTCTTCATCCCCAAATTCGCCTCCCATCAGAGTTGGTTCTCCTACCACCATCACATCCTGTGAACAGCACCCAATATTTGTTATATGGAAACCTTGAGAGAGAAAAAATCAACTTAAAAAAATTATGTTAGAGAATTTGCATCTCTTAATTTTGTGATATTTGAACAACAGAGTTAAAAGTTCCTGCATAATAGGAACCAGGAGACAGGCTTACACTTCATTTCTAATTTAAATGAAAAACTGTAACTTATCTCTCTAGCTGCATGCTCATGGCTCTGAACTGAAAAGCAGGTAGACTGAGAATTTTTTAAGAAAACAAGCAGGCTGTGAAACTGCCTTAAAATCCTGCTTGAGATATTTAGTCTTTATCCAGTCTGTCTTTCCTGAGCCGTTGTACATGGAACGGCAGCAGGGTGCATCTCAGTCGCCACTCTGTGATATGCGTATTTTAAAACTAGTGTAAAAGAAACCACATTTCTTATCCTCAGACTTTTCAAATGTGGAGCACAGCACTCTAATAAAGATGGTAACTCTCTTATCCTTAGCCAGCCAAGCCCTTTTAGGCATTCAATATACTTGACATTCTGCTACTTAATTATGGTAATTAATTTAGGTAAAGTTTTCGATAAAAACAATGTTCACACTGATTTGACAATTTGCATAGCTAATTAAGTCATTAGCAAAAACCTGCTGATTGCCAACAAGCCCTGAATTTACCATCTGTTATTTCATGGTGCCTGTCACCTAACTCCATGTAGGCAACCCTGCCGCCAATCTGTGCAGTAAGAGGACCAATCTGTCCAGCTGGTACGGTAAAAGGAAGATGAAGAGTGCTAATTATAATTACACTGATGAAGCTAGTAGTCATCAAAAACTGAAGCATGCAAGAAAGAAAGAATTCATCTAATCAGTACTTTAAGTACAAATTGTCCTTCCATGAAAACAAGTAAACCGCCTACTGTACTCCAGTGCATCACAGATTTGCTGCAAAAAACCTAACCAGCATGGGATAGAAAGGTGCAAACTTGAAATTGGAAAGCAAAGGTGCAAAGCCAGAGAGCTCTCTTGTTCTCTCTGTTCAGTGGAAAATCAGGCTGCTGTGCTAACCACTACAAGAAGTATGTGGGATGCATCTTTTCATGCAGCTCAGGTGGCAGGGCATCAGGTAACATTTGGTAAAAGTGCGGTAATTCCAGATGTCTAGCTTTGTATCTGCTGATTTAACAAGCCCTTCACAGAGTCCTAGAGAACAACAGATTCATATTTTAAAGGATCTGTTCCTCCTTATGAATGTAAAAGCATTTGTAAAAGGCAAACAGAAGACAAATGTTTGCATATAAGGCTTTTTTTTTTTTAAATCCGATATGTACTTCATTCCCCATGAAACAATACAAATTACTGCCTCTATTTATGCTGTTTCTTGATATTCCTTCACAAAGGCTGACATGCTACAGAAGAATGTTTTTATCACATTTTCAGCCTGTGCTATGTGAAAAATTTTTGAGTGGATGGATACTGCTACATGATTTCTTCTTTACATTCTCTATATTTTGTTACTCCACATACCCATAAACTACTTTGTTAAATCAAACTCACACATAGCTTTGCAACCTAGAAGTTTAAAAGACAAAGGTGTTTATAACCAAGTTTATTCTAATTTATTTAATCCCCCTAAACAACAGAAAATGCATAGTGTGCACTGCTGAACCAGACCTGACCCCACTGCATTGCAAGAGCATTAACGACAAGAGAAACCTGGCAGAGGACAGCAAATTGGATCGGAGCGTGCAGTGATACGTCAGGCAAAAAGGACCGCAGTGACTGAAATACAGAATCACAGACCGAGGTGGCAACAGTTCCTTTTACTTCAGTGTTCTTGAGTATGGACCCCTGATGCTGCCTCAAGTTCTGTGTGCTGCCATACCAGGAAGAGGTCAGCAACTTGGATGAAACTTAGACAAGTGCATCAAAAATAACTACAGGGCTAGAGCAGCTAGCTGGGGAGGAGGACATGGAAAAGAATTAAACATGTATTGCGTCGTCCAAATGGTTGGGAGGGGTAAATGCGCTTAATAGCTGCTAGTGCTGAAAGGAGGAGTATCGCTTTAGACCAATCTGAAGTACTAGGGTACTAAGATGACGTTAAGTAAACGAAAATGTAACCCCCACAGATAAGACAACATTCCTGTTGCTGAGAACTGCAGACTGAGGATTAACAACCCCAATGGAACAGTGCTAGCTTTGCTGCTCAGGTCACCTAACAGTGGGCTGGGAGAAAACTCAATCTGTGGTAAAGAACATTCGTGCATCAGTGGGGAGATGCTCAATGACCATGTAAGTATTTCCATCTCTAATTTCTCAGACTCTTTGCAAATATTATTCCTTTAATTTAATGACACCCACTGAGAGGACAGTTTGCACTTATATTTCTCTCCATGCCACTGAGTCCCTCTCTCTCTCTCTCTCCCTCCCTCTGGGAATTAAACTACAATTATATTGAGGTTAGTGGAGTTTTCCCTCATTCTATTTAAGAGATAGATATCACAGCATTAGTTACAGGACATTTAAAAGTATATATATATATGTATATATATATATTCTTGACAATCCTGCTGCTTATAGTATGTCAGCCAAAAATATTTTCTCAGGAAGCGCACATGCTGGCTCCTCCCCGGAGAGGATTCTGCTCCTCAGACTGAAAAGCTGAAGACCCCACCGAGTGCACCCCATTGAACCTCCACTCACTAATTCCCGTGCAATGACCACCAACCTCTGAGGAGGACTGGAAGTGACTCCTTTTAGAGCCCCTCAATGCTTCTCCTTAAATTGGCCAGTGGGGGTCACTGCTGTTGAATGACACAAGGCTCCATCCCTCCCAGGGTTGAGGCTGCAGCTCTGGAGTGCTCCTAGCTCCTGCTCATGGAGTGAGAAGCAGAATCCAAGAATTAAACCCTAGTCTTTTGCACGGCAGCATACACTGCTATGGCCTAGTTATGGTAGCACATAGTTGACTAGATTAGTTTAAAAAAGATTTAGACTGTAGTCACTCAATCTTATTAATTTACTCTGTGATTAGAAACAACATTTTTGGTCAAGGAATGTCTCATGATAGTAAAATATGGTTGCAGTGAAGCACTGTAAATAAAGCAGTGGATGTTTTACATTATGTGATAGAAATGTATTATTTAATAATATAACCACAAAAGCAGCTTTCATGTATATCATACCTTTCATCCTGCAGTATCCCTAATTGCCATCCAAACTTAAATTGATGCATATAAACTACACACAGAGATCACTTCATACACAACTCAAATGCAAGCACTTCTATTTAACAGACCAGTCATTTCTCAGGCTTCATCTTTTTTATACCTAGCCTCAAAGTTTAGCTCTGCTACATCCAGTTATATAACTAAACTTTTTAACTTGGGATTTTAAAGATCATCTTATGTCTAATCAATGTCTTACTGGTGTGTAGAGGTAAAAAAAGTGTGGTGGGCCATGTAAAATTCCCCATACCTATACCTACCATCTTTGCTTTGTTATTTTATTTTGCTTTGCTATTAATTTGCTTTGTTAATATGTAGCCCAGCTTAGATGTCACAGTCCCCAGAAGTACACAAACAGTGCTTCACAAGCCTGAGATAATTAAAAACACCTGAAACTATCAAGTAACTGTTTCAAACAAGTCTCATACTTCAAGAACTGAAAGTTGCCCTAGTTTTAGCAGCCAGCACACCTGTAAGTGCTAAGTCAAAAGAAGAAGGGTATCTCCTCCTTTCTTCTTACAGAATTGTGTTAGTGGTGATTATTTTAATAACTGACTTCATAACTCCTTGCCACAAAAAAAATTAATGACTTGGAGCCCCATTGCTGCCCTCTGCAGTAGTGGTCACTACCTCCAAGATAAAAACATCAGACTGACATTTGTGTTGAAATGATCTGTAGAAAGAGAATTGACAGTTTAATTAGGTTTCAGAGTAAACACTTTCTAGAGGAAAATGGTTATCTCTCACATCTCATCATAGTCCTCTCTGTTAACTTGACATTCTGGTCTTGTTTGGTACATTTTTCTTAAAGTGCAACAACTGGAAACCAATTTGCTCACTCCCATCTCCTTAAGGCTAAATCTTAGATTCTGAATTGCACTGTTCTGAGGCATGGGATAATTTCTGACACTAATTGTCTAGCCCTGGAACTGTAGCTCCAGTACTACAACATCCATTACAAAACACCTAAACCTGCCCCCTGTTTCTGAAACACGTAAGAGATTGTATTGCTCCCTTCCACATCAGCAGGTTTATTTATGGATTTAGCTACTGAGGAGCTTACAAAGAACTACAAAGAGAAGTAGAGGAGGAGCTTACAAAGAACTACAAAGAGAAATAGAGATTATTGAGGTATGTAACTCATTTAAAGCGTGCAAAGAGGCTCTAATTAAGACTCTGGATGTAACAACATTTGATTTACTTAGTGGCATGTAGTGATGCTTTATTCTTGTCACCACAAATAATATCTCGCTGGGTTCATGGCTACAGTACTACACCCAACAGGATCTTCATTACTAAATGAAAGCAAAATCTACCTATTAGTTTCTACAGTTATGACTGGGAGCAGCATAGAGCAGTTATTCCTGGAATTCATGACAGTTGTGCATTGCTGTCAAATTTCCAAATTCAAATAGATTAAAATGGATCAATGCGAACTGTTTTCATTAAACTTAACTGAAAGTGATTTTTAAGTGATATGGCTGTATTGACTACTCTTGGTCATCTTGCTTATACCTGTAATCCATAGATCACAGTGTACAGGTCACAGGTCTACATACAAGGGCCTGGTTTTGCAAGACAATTTTATTTGAAACGGAAGATTAAAAAAAAAAAAAAAACGCAAAGAAATCAGATCTATCAGATCTCAGCCTGTGAAGAGGAAGACATGGAAGAACACCGCAGCTAGTTTCAAATATCGGAGCAAATTAGTAATGTGTAAATGATAAATGATAACACATCCAAATTAGATAACTAACTTACTTTGAAATCACAGGAAAGCTAACATTAGAAAGACAAGTTTTCTATGACCCTGGCGGAAGGAGTTTTGCGCATCTTTGCTCCTTGTTTGGAGGAAAGAGGAAATCGGTAATCCCAGTTTCTGCACATTTCTTTCAAAGACCAGACATGATCGAGATCATCGACAAATCTGAGGATAGTTCTAATGACTGGAATCTGCTGAGACTAAGAGTGGACTACAGTTTCTGGGTCCCTGTTTTGTCAACTTTCTTTACGCACTAAACTAAACCCAATGTACTTGTAGAAGCACTGGAAGTATTCAGCCTGCACCAATGAGAGCCTGAGAGAAGTAAACTTCTGGTGAGAAAAATATCTGTTTGTGCTGTTGGAGAGACTTCAGTGGCATTTGGTTCTGCTTCCAACCTATTGTAGCACGTTGCCTCAGCATCTACAGATTCATGTCAAAAGAATCGCTGAACAACTGAAAGGCCAACCTACAAATGAGTTCTGCAGTGCAATTGTGTAGTACACTGGCTAACTACATTTGTTTTAAGAAAGCTCCCACTCTTTAGCAAAAATGTTAAACAAGGGACTTGGGCAGAAAAAGTCCAATTGACAAGACGAGATGCCGAAGGTCTGCAACCAGTAGCACAAGAACTAACAGAATCATAGAAGATGCACATAAGGGAAATACATATAAGGCAAAATGAGTGTAATAGAGTGCAAGCAACTGTCGAAAGGGCAAAGCTTTGTATTCTGTTTAGCAGAGCTGAAAAAGTTTAAAAAAACAGCTAGAGATATGAGGACAACGTGAGAGTGACCTTGTTTAAATTACTGAATGATGAGAGGGAAGATGCATACCCACCCACTGGCAGAGATCCTTAAGATGTTTCTGAAGACTGTGTCATTAAAGATGTATCAGAACATGTCAGCACACTCAAAGTGCTAATAAATTTAAGGCAACACAAAGGGCACAAATGATACTGATTGATTAGGTTTCAGCAGCTGAACTTCAGGGTGCAGTGCCAACCTGACCCACGCATGGAAATACGATGACATGATTTCACTTTCTGGGCTTGGATCTGTATTATCAGCACTGTTCCTGCCTGAAGAACCGATCAGAAAATATGCAGGTAGAGGGAATGGCACAACCTCATATTAATGAAGAAGCATTCGTATGTGACAAATACTGTCCATCTCATTGATCAAACTTTGCTTAGCACCATATATTTACCTGAAGATCTGGAAGGGGCTATGGGGAAAATGAGAAATTCCTCTGAAGTCTCAAACTTTGTCATAGCTGACAGTACTCCAGCTGCTTTCTGGTCGCTGTCCTGAAAATGGAAAATTGTCCTCTCCCGACATGAAGACCTCATTACAGAAAGAGAAGCTAATGGTATGGGTGAGAAAAGTGGATGAGGGATATGGTAAGTTCACTTATTTGCCAGAGTACACAGCATTACTGTAGGAGCAAAACTAAATAATTACTAATATCCTAAACCAAGCAACATTACATAGAGGCCAAGGAAACATTCTGTAACCAGAATTAATTTACTATCAAGGAGAAAACAACATAGAAGCATAAAAGTGACAGGAAATTAGATTCTATTATGGTGGAGAGGTTGTCTTTGCTGGCTGGGAAGAAACCACTGGAGAAAAAGAGAAAGCTTGCTTCTAGAGTACGCGACTTTATATTAATGCAGGTTTAGTATGAATATGAGCTCATTGTTGAGGTTCTCCAGCAAGCACAATGGGAAAAATGGAACTGGAACTAGCTCGGCTTATGTGAGTCATCTGGATAGAAGATGCAGTGATTTCATTCCTCTTCTCTAATAATAAGAATGCTTTTAACATGGAAAATGAATGATTTCAGAAGTTTTTTTCTACTGAGCAGGAAAGACCCATTCACAGAAAGCTCTGTGGCTGAATGAAACTTTCAGAAAATAGTAAACTGCAAAAACTGTCATATCATGTTTGAAGATATCTTGTCTTCTATTGCATATAAGGAAAATCAAACATTAACTACTGACTGATTCACTGAGGTAAAGTTAAGAGAAAGAAACAGAAAGCAAGTTACTGCTACCTGCCACTAACTTCAGAAAGCAGTGGCATGTCTGTAATAAGAAGGCCCACTTCAAAGAATGCATAATTTTGAAGAAACACAGTGACATCTCTCTATTTAACTGAAAAGTGTTGAATAGTTTTGTACCGAAATATCTTACCGCTAAAATTATTTTGAGTTCTCTCTATCCTACAGGATGGTCCAAACATTAATTCCATCTGGTTTGCTATCTTTGCCTTGGGAAAGATGGGAGAGCTGTTAGTATGTCAAATCGAACAGCTAAGCATTTTCCACTGTGCGGAGTGAAAGGAGAAGAGTCCTAAAAACGGAACCTGATCCTCCATAAAAGAAGAGTTTGGACCATCTTGCTACTCTGGTACAGAAAGCCAACAGCGTTGACAAAAATAGCTATGCAATGAAGACTAAAAATCCATCCCTTATACCACGATAAACTTCACCATGATATCTCAGATGCACAGCTATCATCCCCATCAGGAAGAGTAGCCTTGACTATTTCATCTGTCAGGAGTAGCCTCTGAGTACCTGAAGTCAGCCTGAGTATCAGTGGGAGTGACAGGTAACTAACAGAGGGCCCAATTACATTCAAATGTACGAGTACACACAGCTACCACTGAAGCCAACAAAAGTCAACATCTCTCCAGGGAGAAGCAGGCTTCAGAGAGGCAGGGAGGTCAGACTCAGGTCCTACTGAACTGAACTCAGGGCAGGGAGCAGCCGAGATAAAGTGATCTTACCATCTTTTAAGCTTAGAGACAGCAGGGAACTAGCTGGTTGCTCAGTTTTTTGCTCATCTAATTTCTGGTTTTTCGTAAATATGGTTGATTATTGATCCAAGGGGTTTTCTGGCAGACACAATCAATGAAGCAGAGTGGTCTCTGCCACCAGGGGATCAGGTAGCTGGCCTTCTGACTGCTTCGTGCTGCCAGAAAAGCCCAGAGATGCCTATAATAGGGCATCTATAATAGGGCACCTATAATCTGACTCCAGGGATGGGAGCCACGTGAAAATTTTAATATGACAAGGAGAAAATACGAGTTTAATGTACGGAAGCCCAAAGCTGCTGTAAGCTAGTGGATTGCTGACTCAGTTGCTAAACAAAAATCTTCATTTCATTTCATCTCACTGGTGTTAGTCTACTCCTCTTTTTTATCTGGGTATTCAAGCTTTCTAGGAAGTGCCTGCTTTGTGCTAACAAAAGGCCTACATTCTCTGTCAGGCTTCAGAAGAGACCTAGCCCTTTCCTATCTGCTGCTCAGAAATCCAATAAAAATCCCTGCATGTTATTCCCAAGATACCACTTTATAGTTCCTATAATATCAAATTAATTTCCCTAGTTTTAAAACATATGAGCTATCTCCTTATTGACTAGAGCACACTTTGTCACTATTTGGGGTCAGATTACCCCTATATCTTGACTAAGGCAATAAATGTGACATTATTAAAATGCTGGTGGAGCTCTAGAAATGATTTGGTGTTTCTCTGTATAATTAGGATGCCAACAGTTACAGCTAGTGGGGTGAATAAACCAAGACCTATATTCCAAGGGATCTACCCTCTGCAAATAGAGTGGTTTGAGAAAGAGATGACCTCTGCAGGCAAGGTAACCCATAACCTGTTCCACTGAAGCACCTGAACCCAGCACCGATTAGAGATAAGGTACTAATGTAGCAAGACGAGCAGTCTGCTCAGGTATGGCAACCCTGCTCCACAGGGGCTCGTGCTCACTTAGCACCAGGTGGGTGGACGTCTGCAAGACACTCTGAGTGCTTCTACTACATCTGAAGACACAAGGCCCAGTCTGAGTCCCACCACCAGTGGGAAGACTCCCATTGACGGGTTGGCCCCAGCCTTAAAAAATCACATCTGTTCCTCAGGATAGGCCTGTGTGAAGGTCGTTCATTAAAGCTGCACTGTGGAATGGCTTCTTCACATCTCCCCACTAACTCCCCAGCTTCCATGGCATACTGTGCAAGGTCGCCTTTTGCTTGTTATAGTTTAGGCTCAAGAATGCACCTTCTTTACACGGAAAGAATTAAAGCACTGTAAGCGATTCAGGCCTAAAAGGAAAGTGAGACTTACAGGTACCTGACTTGATAGACTCAGGTTTGCAGCAGCTGACTTTTTCTTGCTGTTGGTACTATTTGCGTTGTTCCCAGCACTGCTGTTCGAAGTGCTGCTGGTAGAGTTTTTCCTTTTTCTCCGTTTGGTTGTCGGTTGTCTTGTGGGTTCTGCTGCAATACAATGGTAAGAAGCAAAGCAAATGGCAGATATTGTAAAGTGTGTACTAAAATGATCATAAGCAGAAGTGCTGAAATATTTTTTTATCTAGTTTTAAATTCTAAATTTACTACTACTACTACTACTACTACTAGTAGCTAGTTTAGATTTAACATATGAACCTTAGAGCATTATTTGGACCAAAACCAGTGGAATCTGCTTTCAATTTTGTATAACGGACTAATGAAGTTTATTCTCCCAGATTATCTATAAAGATATTTGAAAGTATTTTACCAATGGGGGTATCATGGTAACTATCATGATGTTCAACGGGGCTGTGTAACTTGTTGAAGGTTTTGCTAAAGAAAAATCCAGATCTTATTCTGATGTAGGTCACAGCCTCAGCTGCCCCAGCCAGAGACAAAGGAACAAGGTAGCTTTGTGCCCTATTGCTGTCATCGATACAGCATACAAGCAAATACCATATAACTCCCTTCTAATTCTGATGTGGGCTTCATGTTTAAAACTGACACTCCCAAGCAACATGTTAAAGAGTACCGAATGCCATTTCTTTGTGAATCTTTCAAACTTCGACTGAATCGGGACAATTACATAACTTTTCCTAAATCGGAGTAGAACAAAGGTGGCAGTTGTGCTTTTCAAAATTTGACCTGGGCATCCATGTGAATAGTCTTAAATAGACAAATCTTTAATAATCTGGAAAAAATGAAGAATTATTATTTTGAGGTGTAAGAGGAAGGAGATTAGGTCCAGGCCTGTAAATAACATTATATTAGTCTCAAAGACAATTAATTATGAATTGTAGCTGTAATTTCAGAGTCACAGCAGGAAGCTGAATTACACAAACTATGAATTCTAATGGAGCCAGTAGGCATTTTGCATGCTACCTACACGTATTTTTGTACTAAATTATATCCTGCGTATACTGAAACCATTTGAATGTGCACATCTATCAAACTTGCTTTACATTATGTTGCATCAGACTGAAATCATGCAAAATCAGAATCATTTTCAAGCTTACTTTTGGAACAGTGCTAATTCTTATTACTTTCCTTTGTAAGTAAATTTGCAGCAAAATTTCCCATTGTTTCTACATTCACTTAATTGCAAAATTAATAAAATACTGGAAATCAAACATACCTGGTGGAGCCACCATTCTCTGCCATTTTTGAAACAAGCAAGTCTTCAAGCAGTCTCGAGGACTTAGATTGTAAGTTTTATGCCTTGACATCAGTTCCTGCATTGGCTCCAGTATTACACACAACTGGAAGAAAAAGTCAAAATCAAATGATTTCATCTGAGCTAAGATTCAGTTGATCAGTATTTACATAGCTAGAAAGTATAACCTCTGCTTTTTTTTTTTTTTTTTTGTACCCTTGCTAACATAGTATGGTTCCTACAGCTCAGTTTAATCTGCACTGGGATTGCAGGATCAAAACTCTGAATTGAGAAAACTTTTGCTCAATATTTGCTATCTTAAATTTTTTTTTTAAATCAGATAAACTTCAACTCCGCTCTTCCAGACTGCAGAGATTTTAGAAGAGTAGAAAATTTTCATACTTGATTCGCAAAGCTGCAAAGATGAATTAATAAATCATAAAATGCCCATAGTACGTTATTATTCCAGTATAGCAAAATGTACACATAATGATCTTCTGACCCGCTGCACCCCACAATAAAGAGTTCTCAGGAATGAGGGCTATAAAGAAAATCTGTTATCTTGCTATTTCATATAAAATAATTCAAATAATTTTGTTCTCTTCTTGTTAATGAGGATCATACATTCTCTTCCCATCACATTAATGACATGTCCAAGAAAAAAAGTATTTTATTTTCCTTGTCAGCTTCAATGATCTGTTATGTTGAAGCTGAAAATTTCTGAAGCAGATCCCTTCTTCAAATATAGCTGCTTCTTAAACATTTTCTATCTGCTCACTTAATAATTAAAATCACTGTTCACTGCTTTTTGCTCCTATTAGCACAGCAGATCTTGCATAAAGAAGAGAGTGAGCTGTTTCTATTCCCTCCTGTTTATCACCACAGAATCATTTCCAGTCAGTTAAACCTCATGCAAAGCCACAGAAGACAAGAGAATTACACATATGTAACTGAGGGCTTACTCTCATTTACAGAACCCTTGTTTTTTGGTCATCCTACATAAGAAGAAAAAATCCAGATTGACCCCTAGCTTCCACCTGAAATTTGCAGGGCAGACACATAGGAGGGAAAGGTTCCTTCCTTGTTAACTGAGAACATTTGATAGGGAAATAGCTGGCGCAGAATAAACATGAGGCTCGCATGTCATTTTTGGAGCCACTTTTCAAAGCAGAACCGCATTTAAAAGCAGTGGAAGGTTTGGCTTTTTACCGATAGGTATAGGGCAACAAGTTGGTCAAATTATTAGAGGTTAGAATGGCCACTGCGGAAAGGCATAATGTAATTCGACTCTTGATTTGAGTGCAACAGTCCTCTACTGAGTTTTAGTAGGTCTTGCTGAAGGAGCACCTTGGATTTATTTCAGCTGGTGATGTTTTCCTTCTATGCTTTTACAAATGTGGAAGACATGAAGCAAATTCTTCTCTCTGGGCTACACAGCTGATCAATGTTTGTTCCATTCTTCCCATGCACACTCCACTCTCATTCATATAAACGGAGATTCCAAGCATGCAGGAAAAATAGCTGAAAGGGAGCTGCCATGAAGACTTAGAGATGAATTCAGCATTTAAATATTATTATGTATTGGCACTATCTTCTGATGAGCCTTTCATTAACAGCAGTTAAAACAGAGATAACATAAAGCAGCAGGGAGAATGAAGAGCTTCAGAATGAGGATTTTTTTTTTTTCTTCCAGCTGCAGAAATTGAATCTGCAATTGCCTCATTGACTGTTTTCTTACATACACTTTTTACACATATTTTTGTACACAAATACTTGCAAGGTAATCTAATAGAGAGTGCTATCATACTGTGCTATTTGGGCTCAGACTTTCCTCTGGGTCAATATTCTACCAAAAATTAAGAGCATCAGGTTCTAAAGTGTGTGCAGGATCCTGCTTATGCTATGAAAGAGGCATTGTATTTTGAGTTCTTATTCAATTTATTCTGAACCCTGCAGGCACTTGCTCAGGTTTTGTGCATGTGTGTGAGAAAGGAATTTGTGATTATAATCTACACCATTGCTTTGGTTCTCAAAAATCTGGGTTTCTGGCAGGGCAGCCTAAATTGTCTCACTATACACAGATACCAACTAGCATGAAAAAGATAGCTGTGATAATTCTTAACAAACTAGTTAGCCTGGGCAGAGCACTACACTCACACAGCTCTACTGCTGCTGGGACTAAAGGTATGTAAATATACATGTAGGGTCTTCCAAGATTTCCTTAGGGACACTTTATTCATGACATATTTACTCCTCTGTATATATTTATTGTTGGCAACAAAGAGAATGTTTCTTCTTTATCATCTGGCAAAGATGTTTCCTATTGTGTACAAACTGTAATGTGCACTAAGAAGAACCATGCAGTCACTGCTGTCTGTAGATACCCTGGATGCTAAGCCTGCCTATAATCTCTTTCATTTCACACACGAGATTAAAATTGGATATGGACCCAAAACATAGCAAGGCCTGACTGACGTCGCACACATGGATTCAAAATGACGAGCACTGTGGCCCTTACACTGGGACATGGGACACTCATCTTCTTGGTATTTAGGAGCTGTACAGGCTCGCATGAATTCCTCTTCTGGTTCTGGGACTGGGGAATTCTCTGCCAATTTCTCCCTCTGAAGTCTGCAAATTTTAAGGTCAGCTTTGGATGCCTGAGTAATAGGAGGGCATTGCACTCTGTAGTGACAAGTCCATTTTAAATGCATCTAGCTCATGAGAATTGGACACAAATGTAAAATGAACTGCATTAATGATGATTGATATTAAATCTCACAGTCTTTTTCTGTGCCCTTTGAGATCTACTTGAAATCTAATGTGACTCAAAACCAAATCCCTGAAAGAGGAAAAGATCTTTGTCCAATTATCTTAAGTCTGAGGCATCTGCCAATGACAACCTGTATCTTGGTTTTTGCAAAGAGCTAGACAAAAAAATGCAGGGAGAAGATGCGTTTAATGTATGGGTTGGCCAAAACCACAGAATCACAGAATCACAGAGTGGCTGAGGCTGGAAGGGGGCTCTGGAGGTCATCTGGTCCAACCCCCCAGTGCCACCTAGAGCAGCTTGCCCAGGACCACGTCCTGAGATCTGCCACCTGCCATCTTTAACTACTAGTGAGCAGGGTAACTGGCAGACTGGTTTGACTGCATTATTTTACAAACTGACTTCTTAAAACAAAGCTAACAAAATGTTTTACGTACTCCTACATTCATTTGCATACAGAAGAAGCCAGAGGCTTTGACTGCCTATTCCCCACAGATTGCCTCATCTCAGTGTATGAGATTCCTTTTCAAAACATCTATTTTAACATTTTTCAAGGATTGGATAATATTAAAATGTACAAGCCTTTACTGTAGCACTATAATAATATTTAGAACACCAACAAAACTGATCTCTTCTGTAAGCATTTTCTGCACAGCTCAGAATCAGTCACCCAGGAAAATACCCTAAAGACTTAGACTTCAGTGCAGTGGCAATGTATGATCACAGAAATAACTTCTACATTTCTAGGGGCCCAGAAGCTTTAATAGCAATGCTTGACAAGACACAAGGTAGACATTTCCATGCTCCACATTTAGACAATACAAAAGGTGGGACTCATTTGCCTGCATATAGAGATCTAGCACCAGCTGAAATGCCATCGGTTGCGCTGGGTCTGATCCAAGCGATCGCTCTTGCTGTCCCAGAAGGACACAAGGCTCTGTGTGGATGTTTCAGGCACTAGGTGTCTTAAGTGCGTGGGCAACTGAACTAAGCTGAAAGTTAGTAGAAAAAATATGCTTCTTTAGCTTTTAAAACACTGAAGAATGAGTATCATAATAGATGATACACTTTCCCTCTGCACAAACATACTGAAAGAACTCAACATTACTCTTACTAACCCAATATGATTAGAATTAGTTTCCAGTCATGTTTTTTGAACTCATCACCATGATATCTGACCACTGCTGCAGAACCATTACTGTTTCACTGTGAATAGCTGTGAGCTGGATTTGGCCCTAGAGTGGACCACAGCGCTTTACACTGAAAGAAGGCATTGGCACAAAAAGTTTATGTTCTTGGGTGCCCAGCATATGCTGGGACACGTATGCATGCTTTTTGGCGTTGTATAGAGCATCAGTGACTTTGACAGAGTTCCATACGGATCCTATGGACAATTCATCAATTACAGGGCCTGGATCCAACTTGAGAAAATGTTAATGTTATACCCTTGGGGCTCAGAGAAGTGAAAGGAAGGAACATAATAAAGCACATTGCTTTCTGCATTACTAAAGCACACATCTGGAAGGATTTGATTTATTTTATTTTTTTAATGTTTTTTTAATTTTTTTTATTTTTAGAAGAGAAGACTAGAATTTATAGGTTTCAGAAAGCAGTGTGTTTTAGGAAGGAAGTTATATGAGGAGATATTGGAGGCATTGCAGACACGAGTTAGAGGATTCTGAGAGTATGGATCCACACATAATTTCCTGTAGTACTTCAGTTATCAGCAGAGCCAAAATCTGCCTGCATAGGTAAGGGGTCAGATTCCGCTCTGAGATCACTCCAACCACACCAAGAATGTATTCAGCTTTATGATTTTTGTTCTGATGCTGGCTTTCTATTCTATTCTGTAAATAGATGTCTGTTCTGATAGCAGTGAAGATCAGCAGAAAGACCAATGTGAAAGCTTTCTACCTTACCTTTGTATGGCATACATAAGCTTATGCATTCTATCACTAATTTAATTTCTGTACACCCTCTTCAGTGAAACCTCTTGTCTCCATCAGAATTTTTACAATTCCTATAGCAAAGGTTTGATACACCTCTGGTGAAGATGCTGCGGTTCTGCCAGTTCTGAGCTGCAGGTGGCAGAGCTGACCCAGCTAACAATCTCTCCCCCTGCTTACATGCTACAGAACACAAAAGAACTGCATCGTTTCAGTCATTCAATGCCTTTTGCATTTTAAAGAGAATTCAGTATGACTCGAGTCTTGCCATACTTATGTGGCCAGACTGACATAATCCCATGCCACTTTCTTTAAAGAAGGAAACATATTTGGTGCCGGACAGCCAACAAATCCCAAGTCTACCAAAAGAAGCAATTTTTGAGAACTGTATCTTGCCATCATTACTGGTTTTGTCTGTATAAAGCAAAAATTTCACTAACAATAAGCAAAAAAAATGGAATTATCTAAATTTTGTGTAGATGACACTTAAAAATATTAATGTATGATGAGGAAACATCAGTTTTTCTGAATCAAACCAGTGAGGAACCTGACGGCAATGAGAGCCTTCCCTGAAGTTTTATGAAATTTAGTTTTAACTTTTTGATGCTTGAAACTTCCTGGTTGAATGCCTGTATTAATCACTTGAAAACTGTGGAAACTGTTGAATAGTCAGAGCTCACAGAGATTTACAACCCTTCATAAAAGTGACAAAAAACATTTCCATGGGAGTATTAGTCACTGTCTAATGTTCAAGTAGGATGTTGACAGTGAAGGTATACCTGGTCTAGACAGTGCAGCCTTGAAGAGGTTCAGTGCTTTCTTTCAGAGCTCATTTTTTTCTCCTCCAAAAAGATTCTGAGTTATTAACGAACAAGTCAGAACACAATAACATTTTATTTCTGTGCTGAGATGCAGTCTTTGCTCTGCATACCCTATTCATATTCTAGAGAGAACAGCTCCAGTTAACTTTGCCACTGATGTTTGGGCCCCAGTGCATTTCCCTGGGAAAGGTCCCATTGACTTCAGTGGGACAAGACTTCTGAAAAGAACTGAAATGTCTTTGCATGCTGTTTTATGGATAACAACACGTATATATTCTCAGAGGTCCAGGATATGTTACTGATACATCTGCAGTGAGGAAGGGGACGCACTATGGCTATTTTTTCAGCCACTGTGGAAAACAGTACCTGAAGGTCTGACTACCAGGAGTGATGTCAAGGCACCATATAAGTGCTCTGCACTCCCAGCAGTATGGTACTGAAACAATAGTGCTTTGCTACAGTCTTGAATATGGTTCATTCTTTGGAGTTAGAAACAGGGAAGGCTTATAGCTGAGTTTAAATTTCTCTGCTCATGCTTATTTTTCAAAATTAATGTGAGTATCATTCCCCTGCAGAACAGAGGAAGGAATGAAAATTTCCTAGGAACATATTGCTGCTTCTTTCACTGGCCTGCTTGCAATTCACTGCTCAAAATAGCTTGTGTTTTTTAAGAATCACATGTGAATACAGAACATTTTCATCTTAAAAACCATCTTTGCTTTCCATTAAAAACATGGAGATATAAATGCGATTTTTTTTTTTTTTTAATGAACCAAAAGAAATCAGTTTATTTTTACATATTTGCTTTTCTGGAGGGGATTGCTTTTGCTTTGTTCTAAGCTCTTGCCCAGCATGTCAAGACAAATTTAAGTCTCTTCCATCAGTGCATTTCAGTGGATCAACTATATCCATGCTCCTTCTCTACATGATACACCTTAAGCCAAAATAGGTGTTTTTGAGATTCCCATCACTCTTGCTACCTGCTTTCACTTTTTGAAGAGCCAGGTACACTCCTGCTGAGATATGGAAACAAATAAGAAATTTTCATTGTGTGATCGGTGTGCAGTACATTTCTGGCTTTGCTAAATAAGTTACCAATTCTGAGATTTTGCAGTACTTAATGTAGCAAGCAGCAAATTCAGTAGCCGCTTTGATTTAAATTTTAAAAGTAGTTCATTTAACCTGGCTATTCAAAATCCAGTCTGCATCAGATCCTTTATTTTAGGGATGATACCTCAGATGATCCTCAGGCCAGAAGGAAAATGCAGCTCTCAACCACAACAGCGTAAGTAGTTCACTACTACAGACTGATTCCTGACTTGTTTATTGTGACTACTGTTCTCTCCATTTTTCCAGTTCCTTCTGTGCCAAAGATTTTTCAACTGGCAGTGTATAAGCAGATTGAAGTCCTTGGTTTTGCTGCATAGGTAAAGAACAATATGAGCTTTTGATATCCAGAAGGAGGTGAAAAACTGCTTGTAAATATGGTATAGGAACACTTACTGTATTTACTCCTAAATTAAATAAATTTACTTTAAACAGATAGCAATGAAAAGGTTTAAAAACTGTCACTGAAATTTCTTTCTTTAGGCTTTGACTTAAAATCTCATTGAGATGAATGTGATTGCACCTCTCAAAGAAATTGTTTAAGACTAGTTCAGGGCTCAGCAAGACAGAACTGCATCAGCTTGAACTTGGCTCATATTTTAAGTATGTCTCCAAAACCATATGGAGTGGATATTTTCTGTTCTGCTTTAAAAAATGCAGGATGAGTTTCTGCAGCACAGTTCTGTAGCAAGAGCAGATTCTGGGACAAGTTCCACAGCCTGAGATTTACTGGGTCCACGATATCCTTAATAGCCATCACTCCACACAGGGTAAGATTCCATGTTTTGTGACTGCTCACCACACTGAGTCAAGAAATATTTATACTTGCAATTACCTAAGAAACTAGGAATTAGAATTTCCAGCTTAACACTTGCAATATTAATGATCATTAGCATCTAGGGCTTATTATTTATTATTTATTATTTATAAAATGCTAGAGATATACATGGCTATTTTACACAGTACTGAGCCCCTCATTCTGAAGAGATTCCTATCTCAACTAGATAAGAAGGAAAATACTAAGCCAGGAGTAATTTGGCAACAGTAAGGTATGCACATGAAAACAACGATTTCATGTAGAGATCTACAAGTCCCTTGAGGACTACGGATATACATTTAAATGGTTCTCAGGTGTCGTCACTTGAAAATATGGCTATTTCGCCACGCAGATTGCCTGCTGCACATTAAGCAAAATGTCATTCATTTCATTGATAATTTGGTTATTTAGGAAACAATATAAGATCAATTCTGCCACAAAGTTTCTGGAATTCATTTCTTCACTGTGTGCTGCCAACCCTGCAAGATGCAGTGGGATGGCATGTAACTACTGAAGCTCCATGCTGGATTCACTAGTAAATACACAGCACTCCATAATGTTTATTCATCCTATGCTCTGCCCTGAATGCCAGTCTAGGACTCTCCAGATTCTCACTAACACCCAGAGGTAGCAAATGATTTCTCAATAATGCAGTATTCAGCTGCTCAATTGCTCCCAAGCTACATAGCTCATCATGTTTTTACACTGCTCTGTATCTGCAGCCATTTCAATTCCCAGCAACAGCAAGAATGGAAAGAAGGAGCATTCATTTCAGGTAAGGCTAAGCTTAAAAAAAAAGTATTTTTCCAGACAAACACTATGAGTGAGTAGGAAACTGAAACAGTTCTTAACACTGCACAGCTACGCCCAGTGCTGCAGCTAATTCTCATTAGTGTGTTGGACCCGTTTCATTTCTCTCTCACTTCCTCCCCCTGTTTTTTAACATAACCTTTAGCTAAGAGCTTCCACCAGTGCCCTCTCCTCCATGCACCCTGGAACAATGCAGGTGATTATGGTAGCTTTGATAGCTCTCCTGGCCATTAGTTCTGCCCTTTCGTGTGGTGGCAGCAGTGACAGCATCACAGCTGTGAGCCTGGCCAGCAAGGAACCCAACCTCCTTTATAATTCCAGTAGCTTCTCCCTCCTTTCCTGCATCCCAGCTGGGACTTCATGTTTCTCACTCCCTGCAGGGCACTTGCACTAGCAAAAGGGCTGTGGGTTTAACACTTCTGTAATCGACAAGGCATTGCTGTAAACTTCCTAGGTCTAGCAGAACTGCTGCTGAAATGCTTGGCAGACAGCTGAGCACACCCTACCATGTAGAGAACCTCATCTGAAGGCCTCCTCAGCCTTCATATTGAACCGAACTAAGCATTTCTTACACTGGACATGAGCAGTTGTGCTGACATCTTTAGCTCATATGTAACGAACCGTGTCAACCACCTTAAAGACACCATTTAATGCATACTGCCCTGGACAGATGTGCGCTCCTTTCCCTGTCTGAGGGAAAGCACTCATGCTAGAGTTGCACTTGTGGAGATGAGTTTGACATCTGCCTTATTTAGTTATCTCTTTGGCAGCATGCTCGTCATTGCAGTATGTGCTGGAATGAATTCTGTTTCGCAATACTCTTAAGCATTAAAAAAATGTTTTAGGCCCACCAGTCATTGCTATGGCTATCTGATAACCTTTTCCCCTCAGACTTTTGGAAAATGTAGCTCTTCTTACTTTCTTTGTGACTTTGCTTAATCTTTCTATTTTGATCTGTAGTTTATGGGTTTAGAAAGGGGCTTTATTTGTATTTATGCTTCTTTCTTTGAAGTTTTAATACCATTTTTTAAAAGATTTATATTTTTGGACTCTTTGCAATGAACTTTGCAACTTCAAATTATTCACCCTTCCTCTCATTACCCAGCCATTAAAAGAATGTCCTTTCAGTAAATGTTTCTTTTACCCATTCACCCTCTGTACAATGGGGAGATGTTCTGAAAAACCATTCCCTCAGTGGCATCACACTAGTCCTGTGAGATTTTAATATTGTTTGTACCAACTGAGCTCATGTCTTTTTCTACTTCCTATGCCAAAGTGAACAGTGAAGGTTATCTGGCTCCTTTTTTTTCCCAGATGACAAATCAGGCAAAGTAAGGGCGGCTGGTTTCCATACTATGAGTACTATTACTGGAATCCCAATGGCAGAGGCAAACTGCATCCAACTGCTGTAGTTCAGCTAATGAAAACAAAAGGACATGTAGCAGAAGTCTCATCGTCCTCCTGACATGCTTAGTCTGAAGGCTGTGAAAACCCAGAATCTGAATAATTCATTATCTCTTTCTTATGGACCTCCTGGTGGATTCTGGCCTCACCCAAATTACATAGATTGGCTGGTGTTTTCTGCAGCGAGGTCAACCTGCCTGTGCCTTCTCCTTGAGTAGAGATCCTAACTGCGGGAAAGGATCAATACATCAAATCACAAGCCTGTATCATAACGAAAAGTCTCACACAGACCATCATATTGTGTGATACTTCTCTCACAACTATTTGTATATTTAATGATTGATAGGCAGGGTTTGTGTCTTACATATCTCTGATCAGAACTGAGCTCTGAAATGATTTTAAGAGAGACTATAAAATTTATCTTTGTAATTTAATTTAACATTAATGTTAAATTATATTGCAAAAGTGCATCATGTTGACTGCATGATATGATCCTTTATTCTGCACTTGGTATAGCACTGAGTATCAATTTCAGAGAGCCTGTCAGGACAAAATTAAATTTTAATGTAAATAGGAACATCTTCATTGATTTCAGCCTATGTTGGACTTGGATGGTGTTCCACCATTATGTGAAGGTTCAGGTTGGTCTATAGTAATTAAGCGGAGGAACTAAGCACTCCAGACCAAATACTTTTTACCTGAGCCTTGTCCTGTGAACTAATCTCTCTTTTTTCAACATCTAATTGTAGGTTATGAATTGACACAGCTACCCAATAGCTGTTGTTCTACCTCACTGCTTCAGTGGCCTGGTGCAAAGCACATGACATTTGAAAGCTTTCTTAATTTCATTTTCTCTAGATAGTTCAAAAATCATACAGCTTACAATTTATTCTCATTTCATTATTATTGCCTCTTCTAACACAATCACCACTTTTATTTCTTACACAGTATCGAATTAAGGACAAAACAAGAGCTACTTCTGAGGCTGTCTTACAGTTCAAAAGATGTTCCTCTTTTATTCTTTGCCAAATGCAGATATTTAATAATCAGAATTCCTTAATAATCCACCGTCACAGCCATTCCACCCTGTATCTTTAGGAAACAGCATAGGAAAAGTCTATTTCCCTGTTTGCCATCTCCCATCACTATCATGTGTGATGTTGCTGCATGACATTTCCTTCCTCTCTTTCTCCAAAGGCAAACAAGCTACTATTCAGCAGTTCTGAGTCAAATCCTAACACCTGATATTTCTGATATGCAAACTGTTAGCTTTTTCTATTTGTGCAACAATGAGACCTTATCAGTTTTGCTGCTTTTCATTTTGACTATGAAATGCATCCACTATCACTCTTCACCTGTGTCCCTGGCAGCTCCCTTAGGTTCAGATGGAAACCGGTACGTTGTTTGTCTTGTTCAAACTACTGCTGATCCAAAACAAATCACAGCATTATTAAAAAAGATCAAGAGTGTAGGGACTGCATTTGAATGCTGGCAATTTTTAGTGTGCAGCTATATTACAACTTAGAAATAAGTTTAGGAATGTTTTCGTGGTGAAATGGTCTGGAGATGGCAAATGCTGCCTTCAAGATACTGATGGCAGAACAATAGGAGAGGTTATGCCTGGCCAAAATACAAGTCTGAAAATGTAGTGGTGCAGTTGAAGTTTCAGTTTAGCATGTAATTTTTTGAGGATACTTCAAAATGTGTTCCACACATGAAGTCACCCTTTATACTGCAAAACAAAACATCACTATATGCCTTTGATTTTACAAATTCACTTCTTTATACTGCACTACTTTCAGGTTTCCTTGTACAAGAAATCAGCTTTCCTTCATACAATAGATACACATGAAGATTCATACATATTGAGGCAATACCACAAATATGATTCATCCTTCAGACTAACGTGTACATAGCAACTCTAATCTTATTTACAACCATGCAAAAACAAAGCTTTTTCCAGAGTATAAGCAGCTAGCTCTCCTGTGTCATGAATCTGTTCCCCGTCCATAGAAAAATCTTCTTGTTTCTATACTGCAGCTCAAGCACAAATGCAGTGTTTTTCACATAACCAGTTCTATTTTTAGCCTGAATTGTAGGAAGTCTGCAGCATTAATAAATGGAAGAAAAGTACAGAACTACACCGCATGGTAATGTGCCAATGCAAAAGCTAGCTTGGCCTTTAGCCAATGAACTGTGGTTAGATGTTAGAGCAATGAAAGTAAAAACACCACTTATAATGGAATGATTAATAAGCTGACAAACTTCCATGCATTTATTTCATACTTTTTGAATGCCAACCTTATTAATACCAACATATTTTCTATTTTATTAGCAATATCTCTCAGCCTGAAACATAGATAAATACATATATGTATATGTCTTTTATGTATGCAATTGAGGTTTCCTTAATTCTGCATTCAAATAGCAAGGAACAATACAAGAAGCAGATGATACTTTGCAGTGCAGAGCTTGACATAGGAAAAAAGGACTAAGGAAGGAGCTTTTCTTTACAAATTAATAAAGCAACTCCACTAGACATGAAATCCATTGTTTCATGATTTTCTTTCCTATTGACTCCACAGTTCCCTTGTTTGGTACCAAAATTATGAAAGCAAAAATCCTCCAGAGCCTTTACACAGAGGACAAAAGTTCAAAGTTCTTACAGGGACACGGTCTTCAGTAATCTCTCCACTTCTCACCCAATCTACAAAACTTGTCCCAGCACAGTTACACGGTGGACAGATGGATGTTTATATAAAAGATCCTGTGCCTCAATAAAATTCCATTTGGGGGTTACATAAAAACAGCAATTACTGGAAAATGGAACTTTTTAATTAAACGTATTTGAAGAAAGTAGGGATTAATGACTTTAAAGTAGAGAGTATTTAATGCTTACAGTCATAGATCATCCATAGTGAAGCTATATTATCACCATCAGCCAATGATGCTTTTAAGAATTGATAGTGTGTGCATTAACAATGCCTTAAACTGTCTTCATAATAATATAATTAGTAACACAGCCAACATACACTATACCTACAACTTTGCATTCAGAATCATATTTTAGTAAACTTAATTCACAGCAGCATCCTCAAAAAAATCAAGATACACTTCAGATAGGGCTAGGTTATCTGAAGCTGGCCCAGTGAATTGCATATGAGGTACACTTTAATCTTTTTAGTAATGCTGAAATAGTGGGGTGCAGTTCCCGATAATTGCACCAGAAAAATGTAGAAAAACTGCCCATCTGACTCTCTGATTTGTAGCTAGGAAGGAAATTGTTACTTTGCACCTCAATTAAATACAGGCAATAAAAACATGGGCAAAATTATTTACAGGTTCTGAAATTGTACCTGCAAAGATCAGAGCCTGGGTTGTGTTCATCTTAAAAATCAAGCTCTGCCTCTGTACTTCACATGGATCAAATACTATACGGTGAGTACAGAAACCCACGCACAAAAGTCAAAAGAAAAAAAACAACACTAGGTTTGTTTTCCTGTTAAGAATTCTATTCAGGTACAGCAAAATCAATACTGTTCCTCTGACTGTACACAGCGTACTCGAGCTGTTCTGTCAGGATCTATACAAAAGCAGGGATGGGATTTAAGGTGGGAGGATGTGGCGGGGAGGTGTAACACCAGCACACGCTGCCCCGCGTCCCAGAGCGGCTGCATCTCGTCACCCCGTAGGCCACCGCGCGCGGTGCTGGCGCTGCCTCATGGCCCCGCTGATGCCCGGGCTGGGCAGGAGAGGCAGTCCCGGGGGACACGCACCCAGTGGCCCTGCTGGGAGGGAAGGTGCCACTGCACGGTGGCAGCAGCCGGACGGGGACCAACCGGCCTCTTGCCAGCCCCTGCGCTGCAGCATAGCCAAGGTGGAGAGGTGTTGAAGTACCAAACCTACAGCCGCTACACGCTTAGAAAAATCAGGTTGCCCAATCTGCCTGGTATCTTAATAAATTGGATGCTGGATCATTCAATGGCCTTAAAACACGTAATGTTGTACCTCCACTTAGCCTCTCCTGCATTAATCTTCTGTGACATGAAATGACTAAGATCCACACTCCCTCTTTCCCACATGTAGGTAAAGAAGTGAACTACAAAGCAAATAGGAAAAAACAATCTTCTTAACCCTTTCCCTCCTTCTGTTTTCCCTCCCCGGTCTTTTTCACGCCCACCATGCGGTCGTTCCTGAGGTGCACCAGCACCAACAGATGCTCCTAGGTGCAGCTGATGTCTGGTCTCAATCTCTGTCTTGATACGTCTGCACTGAATTTCTGGGTTACTTGTACAGGTGAAATGGAAAAAGGATAGAGCAATAACACACAATTGTTTCACAAAAAGCAACCTTTCAGTGGTTGTCAAATTACTTAATCCACAGACTACTTAGATGAATAACTGAGCTGCCAGCTGAAAAGGAAATGTATTTTCTGGGAAGTCTTTCAAATTCATCCATACACTTCATTTGAAGTTCTCAATAACAGCAATATTGAAAAAGGTCTTGTGTGTGTGTATCACCACTACCAACTGCACTGCAGCACTGCTCCCAGTGCTGATTACCGTGCGTCCAGGGCTGCGCTCAGCAGTACAGCAGCCCCGGCATTAAGGCTCCTGGATACCAGCGATGCAGAGAGCTCTTCTTGTAGAAATTAACTTGACCAGTTCAAATTTGTCTCAAAAATATCTGACAGATTACTTTTGTATCGGCATGCTTCCTGCTGTACGCGGTACCATCTGCCAGTTCCACTCCTGCGTGAGATCAGCTACCACCAAAATCAGTTTAAAGACCACAACAAACAAACAAACAAAATTGTCAGAAATTTGATTTTGCTCACATCTGATCCAGGCTAGGTTTATATTGCTTGGTGATCCCGTGCACAAAGGTCCCGTACTGGTGGGGAGGGACCCACAGCCCTAGTGGGTGCATCTGTCCTCACAGATAAGGCGGGTGAGGCCCATCCGCCAGCCCTCGGGCCGCATGACAGAGCAGTGCTGTGCACGCACATGTATGGTGATTGGGAAGTCTTGTTTGTTTTCTGTGGTGAGGAGGAGCTTGACTAATTGGGCAGGCCTGCGTCTCTGGGCTGGGAAGCCAAGATCTGTGATTGCTTGCAGATAGCACTGTCCATACGTTATTTATGCACACAGGCAGTGTGCAGTGCTGCTGGCACTGTTGGGGGCAGTGCAGCTGTGATTTCCAGAGCAGCCACGATGTCTCTGGAAGCTCACGAGACACGGGATCTGTCTCTGGAAATTCTGACTACAATGATGATTATGATTTGGCTTTATTTATAAAAATATTTACCAATTATATCTTCTTATGTGAGCAAGGCAATGTGAATTTTACTTCTGGCACATGGCTTGGGTAATTTTGCCTATGCTAACACATCAATTTTCTTCAGGCAGTTCAGTGCTTTTAGAGAGCAAGGACAGATTTTGAACTTTTCTGCTAGTGTGATCACAGTAATGTATCCTCTATCTTCAAAACAGCTTTTTAATGTGTTCCAGCCAGGATTGAAAATATCACACAAGTCACAGAACAATCGTCAAATTCTGATTATCACCACTAGTGTCACGAGAAGTCAGTTTTGTGGGTAAGGAGTTACTGGGACCTTAAGATTCCTGTGGTGTTCTCTTTTTTTTTTTTTTCAGAGAAAATAACCTCCTGGTAGAGCATGTGGCATCCAGAAAGGCCTTCCAATGGTTCCCTGAACTACTCCGTGTCCCATCTATATAATAAGGAAACTAATAATTCCATAATTCAAAATGGGTACTGTGAGGATACTTTCTGCTCTTGCCAAACACCAGTTATGTCTCAGTGAAATGGAAGCCACTGGGCTCAGTTTGGCAGTAATTCAGTAACATGTAATGGCCTATGATATACACAAAGTCGGACTTGATTCTCTGCTGATGCATTATGTCCTTTAACACCATCTAGCTGTGAATCAGTGATGCCTTTATCAGTAATTTTGAGGTGTTCTGATATTATAAGAACTGAAAATTAAACTGTCTAAACAATTACTACTTTTTACTACATTTGTTTAAAGGAGCCTTCTAATTTTTATAATCATGTTCCAAAATATTGTCCTATTCAACTCCAAAGGAAAGGACATGGAAAATTCTTCTCCTCTTTTTTTTTTGTTTTTTTCCTGCAGCTAAATCAGAATTTCAATCAGAAAGTCTCTAAATATGGGACAGTGTTGGCAGCTCTTGTGTGTCATCTCACAGAGGAAGTCATTTATCACCAAGTTAAACCTCTGTGTAAATGTCTTTTGACTTCCACAGCCATTATTTTTTGTGGCACAGATTGTTAAGTGTAATTATTATCAATTAAATAAGTAACAATTCAATTACCTTTCTTATAGCAATGTATATTACAAGGGAAAAACTGTAACTTCCAATATTTAAGCAGTCTCAATGAAAAGAAATAAGCACATATTTGCAGTGGCTGAAATGGGTTGGTATATGCTAATATGCCATATAACACTTCAGAGAGATGCACCAGCACTTCCCAGACTACTGGAATACTGGGATCTTTTTTCCCATATATTACAGTTCCTGTGTTCAATGTCATATAAATCCAATATCATCTTTTGACTGATAGACATTTCACAACAGTATCTGAACAACCAAGCTTCTCAGCTTTTGATCACAATTTACATGAAAACATCCTCAGTAACATTACTGATCAAAAGATCAGCTGAAAGGATCTAAAGGCATATCACTCATTCTGATCAACACAACACATTTTCAGTAAGCAGCTGCATCATCTAAACCACCTAAAACAGTTGGTCTGTGGCTGTATCCTGCTGACGATGGCCAAGTCCAAACTTTGCATGCACTCACTCACAGCACCCAAGCACATTTGAAAAATCTGTATTTCTTATTTTGTGTATAATAATTTCTGTACTTGTGTTTTCTACAGTTAAATAGAAATTTCTATCTGAATCCGAACCAGACTCCAGAGTAGATAATATTAAGCTCCATAACGTTCCCACTCCTAAAAGTGGTAAATGAAAAAATCAAATCTCTGAGGTCTGTGAAGTGACATCATTCTTCCTCCACTCTCCTGGCTGCAAAGTTGTAAGCACCCAGATTTTTGTTTTCATAGCTTTCTGAAACAATTTTCTTTTTCCAAATGTATTTCAACACACAGTCCCATGTGTCTACTATCCTTTCCCCTTCTGATACTTGGTTCAGCAGATGGTGCAAATGAACTGGCATATACAGTATTTGCTTAATCCTATGCTCCTTTGAATTGCTGTTTTGAGACTAATGCAGCTACTTTATTATTGTGAATTGTCTGCATTATGTCCTTGCCTATGTTGTTTGATTTATCTTGTTCTTCCAGAGTGGGTTCACTCTGGGAACTGATGATGAAGAATCTTACAGCTTTGAGAATTAGCTCTGCCGAAAGATAGAAACTCTTGCTAAGAAATTTCCTGAAGTCTAAGAGATGACACAAAGTATAAAGTATAGCCAAAGTCAGAGATTTCCAGTCATTAAAAATATTTTGAGATTGACTGGGAAAAGTATGAGATCATTATGGCATGAGTCAATTGATCAAGAGATGAGGAAAACTTAGTCTGCAGACACCACCGACCAGCAAAGTAGCAGGAATATGGTCTTTAACATCTCTTGTTTTTAAGCTTCTAACTAGTACTGCAGGCAGCAAAAGAACCCTAGCCTTGGCTTCTGGGAAGTAATATGGTACGTGCACCATGAAGTAAGTGAACGTTTACAGTGTGGAGAACATGAGAAATGCTGGCAATATTTATATATTCACTAGGTATTCCCTTGTTTCCCTGAAAGATTACCTTTCAATAATCTGCAGCTAAGCGGAGAAATGAGTTGAACTCTTGTTGAGAAGCAGCAAGAAGACTGCAAGCATTTGTGGTCAACTGTATAACCTGTGATTGAATGGCCCATCAAATATTGAATAAGCTGCTACTTGGGAAAATCTTGTTTCAGAGACACTAGCACTAATCGGCTGCCTCCTCTCCTTTCTCCCCCTCCCCCAGAAAGCAAGGCCAGAAGAAACCCCATGGAAGCTTCATGAAGGGACACGATCCAAAGGATATTACACTAAGGCTGCTCTTTCTTAGGTGGCAATGCTAGCTTAAGCAGCACCATGCTAACCCCAGTGCTGCACGAGCCCAGCTATTTGTCTGGCTGTACAGCAAACCAGCTGGGGGAACTGGTCTGTCTGAAAAATAACCAAGGGAATAGGCAGCATGTGGGCAGAAATGCGTGGCTGAAACTGGTGATGTGGGACAAATGCTGCTTACGAAACTGATACAGACTGCCAATCCATGTGTGGGTTTCTGAAAGAAATTGGAGGTTTTCCGCTTGGTGATAGACGAAGGCATTTTTAGGACTGCGTTCTGAGCCAGAACCTTGCTGGCTTGTTTAAGGAAAGCTATCTTACTTCAGCTGTAATTAGGGCTGATTATCTTAGCTCCCCAGAAAGGGCCACTCTGGAGCAGAGACTGGCTGCTTGACGGTGCTGCGGAGGCTTGTGGCTCTCAGGTCCAGGCTCAGAGGAGCTCTTGGGGATCACCCTGACTCCAGAAGCACACTATGGCTGGGCTGCATGGGGATTAATAAGTAAGTTAACATAACAGCTGGGGACCAGATCTCTTTGGCTGGAAGCCAGGATAGATGACAACAGAGAAAACTACATTTCTTTGTATATTGCATTTAGATTTCTTTTTGTTTGTGTATGACTCTTCCAGTTTTCCCAGTAGCCAAGCATGGCAAAGAGGAGAAGGTGGTTTAGAAAAAGCAGTTTCCTGATGGAATTCTAAAGAATGGTCATTTATCTGATAGGCAGAGCTAAAGCAGTTTTTCTTCTTATTGTGACAGAAGCTGCCCCCTGATCCTGGCAGAGAAGGAGCACTGGGAGTTCACCTTCCTTCAGGGTTTGCTATTAAAGCAAAAATACATGTAAAGCATCAAGGAGTGGCTCTGTGGATGTAGTTTCCTTTCATGTTTCTGATTTCTTTTTTTTATGCTGTATTTGTAAATGAATCTTTGCTTTGAACCACTTTGTAGGAGTTGAGAGAATGCTTTTCCCCAAGATACTGAGCAAACAGCAACAGAAAAACATCAGCAGTGGCAAAACTTTTAGCTTCATATAAACAGACCATGGATGTTCAGCCATTTAAGACTCAAGATATTGTGTCAATGCATTTCCTGAGCCTTGATGCTCAAAAACCTCACATTCTGTGTGATCTGGAGTTTTAATACATCTCTGTTCTAATGCCAAGATGGGAAAAGGCTACACCTGGGCACAGATAAGGTTAATTCCCAGTCTTTACTTTCTATAGTGAATGTTTGCAAGCCTCAAGTCCCCCCAGCACTTATTTGTTTAGTGCTGGAAACACAAATGAAAACAGGCTGGCCATGGGAGGGGCACGGTCATAGCTGAGCATGGATGAGCTCCTCTCCTGATTCCTGGGCTTTACTGCATGCACACCACTGCAGCCGCCCTGACAAGGACCAAACCTCTACGCCAACACCGTTGATGCTGGTGGAGGACCAGGTTTACAACGTCCTCTTACGTCTGGCAGCAGCCCATTGCTGTGTCATGTCAGCATGTCCTCCCTTTTCACTGTTTTCTTGCCAAAACGTCATTTTGAGAGGGCACTCCTAAAACCTTCCCTCATGCAGAAGGGGCAGTTTGTGTCTCGCTGTCGGGGCAGGCAGCCCCAGGGGACTGTCAGCCCTGTTGAGTAATGGGGGCAGCAGACCAGGCCACAGCATGCTTCCTCACCCCGCCGGCACAGCAGGAGCCCTGAGCCAGGAGGACTGCTGTGCGTTTGGTACGAGATGCAAGAGGTCGAAATCAAACATTCAGGGAAGACCCTAAATCAAAAATGCTCCCTGCCATTTTATGTGGGGAGATAAAGCAATGCTTTCTGCTGCTCACAAAAGGAAAAAAATATATATATAGAAACTCTGTTATGGTCTCTAGATAAGACTTTGAGCCACCTAACAGCCTAACACTAAAAAGAAGCACCGTATTTTTTTTCCCTCTTATTGACTATAAAATAGCCCAAGGTCACCAATACGCAAAACGAGGGCTCAAAATACCAACTCTGTGTGCAGGCTTGAAACAAAAGTTAAAATTATACCAAATCAACAATAACTCATTTCCATGGTGTTCCACCTGCCCTCATTAGGTTATACAGAACAAATGTCAGAGAGATAACATTCAGGAAAAAGGTGTTCTTCTGATAAGGAGAACAGCTTTGTAGCAGTTCCTCTGGCAGGAAATAAATAGTCTTCCTTCCCTCCTTTTAAAAACAGACCATCTGATCTATTACTAGATTTGTGCAAAGTTTCACACAACTGCTGTTACACTTCATTTGTGTCTCCGTAAAATAACGTCATAATGTCCCAAGATTATTATCTCACAGTGATTTCCAGATAAGACTTACAGTTTGTATGTACAAATATCTTTTTCCTAGTTGCTAGCACTGCAAACTCTTGCTTGGAGTTTGAAAGTCAAGCTGTGTTCTCTCTGCCTGATATATCACCACAATAAAACACTGCACTTGGTGCTTAACAATTCTGCTGTAAAGTGCAACTCAGAAAGGAGGAACCCCTCTAATCTTCACGAGCCGCATGACTTTGCAACACTAACAAAAGAAATCAAAGAGTAAATTCTTACTTTACTCAGACAGGCACACAAGGACCAGAGGTACTCAAGAAGGAGTTGGCATTTTTTCAGATTTTAACCCTGTTTTGTGGACCCAGATGTATATTTCCAAGTGGCAGCGGTTCTCCGTGGCACTCAGGCACTGTCCTCCCATCCTGGAAGATGCTGTGTTATGTACCAGTTGGGTGCTTTGGTGCTTTGCCATTACAAGCCTGCCTCCAGTTGAGGTTGCTGATCTGCTCCAGAGGGGCAAGTAAAGGTATTTCTCTCACCACTGGAAGTGTATATGGGATGAGTGTAAAAAGAGACTGCCATTGCTACTGCTAGCTGACAGAGCAAATTGTTATTACAACTGAGGTCCCTGTATGCAGGAGAACAACAGTAGCATTTTCCTATAACAGAAAGAACAGATACACACAGGCCTGTGTTTCTTTTAATAGAGAAAACAGGAATGAAACAGCGGTAATGATATGAGGCAAAAAAATAGGCAACCTGGCCTTCAAGTTCATACTTGGTCTGTGACCTTGGTTGTACCACTAAATGCAACATCAAAAAAGAATGAAAAAAAAAAAAGGATCAAAAAGCACCCAAATTTAAGCCCTCAACTCCAAGAATACGAGCCATAAAAGTCCTGCTGAGGCACCTGCACTTCACCTGCCATGGATGCGGTGAACCTGGCATGTGCTCAAACACCGTTCAAAATTCACAGAATAGACACCCTCTGTGCTTAAGCCCCCTGAAGCCACAGCGATCTTAATAAACTAAAATGTGCCAGCGCTGTTCTCTGGCCGTGAGGCCAACTGGCAGGGAATGCCCCATACTCATGTTAAACCTTCTCATGCATTAAGAGAGGCCACCTACAAATTGCCTTCCAGCGATGGGTTCTACGTCACACTAACTCCTGAACTGTGCCCCTGAATTATTTGAGAGTCAGCATGGGTAAAAAGCAGGCCAGGGACTGCTCTACGAGAGTATAGACATTGCATTCAGGTGCCTAATAACGTCCCTGGATGCATTTTAATATACGAGGATGGACATAACCTGAGGGTCTTGAATAAACAAATGGAATCTAAGTCTGCCTAGCAGACCTGGATGGCTTAAGTACACACAATACAAGCTGAGTACACAGAAGAGCAACCACTGGCACTTTCACTCCAACCTGCTACTCAGTGGCTCTTCAATAAAAAAAATGAATCCTGAGAGCCAAGACTGGAAAAGAACTAGTCCTCATTCTTAGTCAGCCATGCTCCCTTATCAGCTGCGACAGTTGGCCTCCTTTTCATACTCTCTCTTCTGACCCATGGAGCCATGCTCTCCCACGTGTTGTGGCCCACCTTCAAAAGGCTGCTCACAGCACATGCTATTTTTGAACCTGTACATGAAGCATCAGCATGTGAGGGTTTGAACACCCTCAAGTTAAGTAGGGCATTGACCCAGAAGTCAAGATTTCTGGGCAAGGGTTCTGGTACACCAGATGAAGCCAGACATCACTGACCACCTCCAACACTGTGCTGCAAAAAGAACCAAAAGAACGGCTAGCTGACTTATAAAATCATTTAGGTTAGAAGAGACCTTCATGATCAGCAAGTCCAACCATCAACCTGACCACGAAGTTTAATGGTGTTTTGTATCTATTTTTGGTACCTGTACTCATAAGAGAAAGGTGCATTTACATCTTCATCTAGATGTCTCTCTTGCTTACGATACCATTACTTAATCATGATCAAGTTTGGAAACTGTTGGAGCATGTTTCTTAAATAAAGCAGAACAGAACCTTTGAACTGGGATGGCACAGATGCCTGTGGTGTCCCAAACAATGAACTCCAGTCAAAGACTGAAGGCTCTAACTGAAGGCTGCAGTGAAGCCCCTAAGTCTGATTGTGGCTTTAAGTACATCTGAGCATCCTAAAGATCCTCACCTGTGCAATGGCTATGATAGCTCTTATAACAATATTGTTAGAATAAAAAATTTAAAATTTCAAAAAAGATCAGGTACTATGACAATAGGAGTGCAGGTAGACAGATTTTCTGAGGCCACAGAAGGCATGTCCTTTGAGCAGACATAAGCAGGCATGACACGATTTATAATATGAAATGGTTTTACTATGCTAAAACTTTCAGGCATGTTTTCAATGATGTCATGGACATATACCTTAGTAAATGTATGTGGATGAACTTTTTCCCTCTCTTAATAATTGTTTCTATTTTATAATAGCTGCAACAGCCTGCAGGCAAAGCATTTTCTCATACTTCTTGGATGGCTGAAGTCATCTGGTTTTCCTGATGCTACACAATTCATTCAAGGTGTTTAATACTGATAACCAACCACAGATGCACTCCCTGGACTTTCCCATTGCTTCAGTAATACACTGCCTAAACTGGCCAACTAATATAGGTATTTATTCTTTTTTTCCAACTAAAACTAGGGAAAACACAGAATTTATATTCATGTAAAAAAACCTATGTGATAAGTAAAAAACAAAAAGCCATCATAGATGAATCCACTCTGGGTTATTGTTTAATTTTTTTGGGCGCTCCCAAGTGGGAGGTTGAATTTTTCATCACCAAAGGCATTTTCTGCACAACTGTGATTTCTAAGATATTCTATAGATTCACATAACCTTATTTATTAACATGCAGATTGTTGAGTGTTATTAAATGCATGTTTCTGACAGCCCCTGCAGATACAAATAAAGTAGCTAATGAGAAGAAAAACTGCCTGTATTGCCTTATTCCCAAGGCACAAATACAAATCATCTTTAAGCTAGATCGTGATGACAAATGGTTGTTTTCACCTTTGTATACATCACCTTCCATGATTACACATATAGATAAATAGCTTTTTGGACTGTATCTATAATGAGCCTTAAAAACTTGATTTCAGCCTCACAAGTAGGAAGCTGAGTAAAGACAAACTGTATTGTTTGGGAAAGTATAAGTTTATATGCCTAAAAGAAAGGAGTATAAGGAAAATTTTAAGCAGCTCACCTTTTAAAAGCTTTGTCAAAGCAAGCTGTAAGAATATTAAATGCATGTACTTTTCTTCCAAGTTTTTTTTTTTTTCTGTTTTGGCTCGATTTTTCCCTTTTATAACTCAGTATAATTCCACTAAAATCAACAACCCTATTCTAGTTGATATCCTCTGAAAATCTTTCTCATCTAATTCTTGTCCAGGAAGAAACTATGAAAGAACAAAACTTTGAACAATGAAATCAAACATTGTAAGTTAAAAATGTAAGCTCCCTTTACGTTTGTGTGAGAATACAAATTAGGGGTAAAATCTGGCATGATACATCCATCTCAAGAAGAACTAAGCAGCCACAACATCTATTTAAACATAGAGCCAATCAAGGGCCAATAACTGCCTTCATAGCAGGTGAAGAAAAGGCTGTTTTCTTTAATTTCACTTAAAGGTAATAGAGAGAAAAGAGCCTACAGTATCACTCCAAACCAATCAGTGCTAAAAATGTTTTTTTTTATATATTTTCACCCTTCCTATGATTTCCCTGGTTCTCTCTCCTCTTGAAGGAAATGGTCATTAGCAGTATTTGGTGCAAGAAACATGGGAGGACAGCATAAGCAGAGAAGAGGGAGCATCTTCATAGACAGCATCCTTCTGTCTGCCCTGGGGAGCTACGGTTCATTGGCTCATGCGGGTGGGCTTTGTTTCTGCGACTTCTCCTCTTGCTTCATGTGTTTCTAGTCTCTGCTGCAGTAGTCAGTCAAAAAAAAAAAAAGAAAGAAAAAAAAGAAAGCTCATGAAGATTTTGTTTGTTTGTTTATTGGTTGGTTGGTTGGTCTAAGAGAGAGGCAGGCAGCCTTCTCCCTCCGGATTTGGACTCAGAGGAGTCTTGAGCAGCGCATGGCTGCTCCCCGTCATCTCAGCAGAACTGGGCTGACTTGCAGCAGCTTGGGAGCAAGCCTTGGAGGTTAGAACATGGCAGTGTCCACATGTCCTTTGCTGCTGTGAAGTTCATGAAATTATTGTGATTTATCTGATAGTGCTTGTACCTTGTATTTTTAAAGAAAGTGAAATATAGAAATACCACAGGAGAAGCTTTGCACCCAGTTATGGCACTGGAGTCTGGAGAAAGGCCACTGCTTTCTAAGCTGTCATTCCAGTTTGTATACTTGTGTAATTAGAAGTAGGGTTTTTCCTTACCCTCTATTATAGCAACAGGAAGATTATTTTAGCTTGCCAAGTGCCCTACAGTAGGAATCAAAATACTAAAATAAGATTATAGGAACCAATCTACCCTGACACTGACCCAGGATGAATCTGAAGAAGCTGACAAATAAAGAGACCAAATGGTCTTTAGGCTACAATTAGCCACCAAGAAGGTACACAAGAGAAACAAAAAGTGTCATGAATACGATTTTGGTGATAACACTGAAAGACTCCAAGAATATATATTTTTGTTCTGAATAATTTTTTATTCTCCTTACACTTTTAGCTACCATAATGAGCAAGCTGTATTTCATGTTCTGTTTCTTATTGCAATTATTTTCATAAAATTAATTCATTTTTAAAATTACAGTGTTCAAGGTTATGGCAATAGAATATATGATATTCTCTGCTTTGTATGGCTGAACATTTCATCTTACACACTAAGAAAAACAGTAAGGCACCCAAAGATACTCTGAAATACCACTATGATATGGGTAGAGTTATAAAAATCAGACTTACGATTAAAATAGACTACAATATTTCAAATGACACCATAGCTCTAATACATCTTGTTAAAAGCTAATAAACGGAAAGGTCTGGTGTAGTGTTTAGAAGATTGAAACTTCACTTCCTTCATTTGCATATCACAATCAGAAGATTATTCCATTTTATAATTTCATTAGTTTGATTGGAAAGTCTCTAGAAAGAGACCTCCGCCTTCCTGCAGGCCTGGGAGCTACATTACACTGTGGTAGACAGAGTAATAGTACTTGTGTTGAAGCTGGTGCAGCGAAGCACCAGAGCGAGTCAAGGTCTGCTCCAGAGAGTATGGTGATCTCTGCTTAATCACCAACACTATTTTGTTTTGACAGCGCTTGTGTTTTCCTTGGAGGTTTTGCTCAAGACTTGGCTGGGTCCAATCCTGCTTTATAAATGAGATGCTATGAAATCAGGCTAGGGAATATGGCTGTGGGCTTTTTTCATGTGCTTCATACTTACTTTATGTAAAATCATCTTATCTTGAGTAGAAATGGTGCACAGTCCTTTAATTAAATCAGCTCTAAGTTTTGCCTGAATGATTAATAAAATGAGAAAATTCTCTGTCTTGCTATGAAAGCACTATTCTTTTGTATTCCTTCATTCTTTTATATTCCTAAACCTTTTCTCCAAACCAGATCCCGGAGTAGATATTTGTTCCTTTGGGCTCACCTAAGAACTATAATCTGTGGCTAAATCAAGTTAATTTTCTTCTGTCACAAAACTCCAAAACAAAACAACAACAAAAATGCAATAAAAATAACCATTTGTTGTTGTTGTTGTTTATGAAGCATGGCATTTTCATGGCTAAAATTGCCCAAGGGAATGGAGAAATTAATTTCAATAAATTGGATTTTATGGGTATAAAAGACCTCTGAATAAATGAAAAACTATGAGATGACATTTGGATCAAAGGAGAGATACCCACTGACTTCAATGGTTGTTGAACGGGCTCTTTGATTAACAAACTGACTTACTGTGAAGCAATGGTGAGGCAGCAACACTGATGGGAAAGGGTAACAAGGCACAGGACTAAGGAAGCCATTTAAGGAGAGAGGAGTATTCAATATAGCAGTTTTCTAGTTGTGCAGAACACAGTACCAGAAGTGAAACAAAACAGATGGAAACTTGTTAACATTTTTTAAATGTCTTCTGCTTACACTCTGCTCACAAGCCTCATGTATGCACCAGTACAGGTCTGGTTCAGCACTTCTACTCATCAGCACTGCCTCTAGCTTCTCCACATTACATCCTGTCATGGTTTTGGCTGGGATCTGCATTGTGTGAGCCTCTATGAGGAAAATTAACTCTGTCCCAGCCAAAACCATGACACATCCTATGGGTCTACCTTAGGTGAGGTAACTGCAAAATCATGGGCTTCTTTAATTTATCTAATTAAGGTATCATTAATTTGATACATCTGTTGATATATCCATTAATATGAATGGAAGGTATGCTTTCAAATCAAAAGCAATGCACAGATTTGCACATTTATGACCACCAGATAAACACTGATACTCAGATATGTGTGCATACAACAGTGAAACAGCTTACGGAAGTTTTCTAAAAGGTTAGCACAAATAGAGAATATTTTCAATTAGTACAATTAACTGGTAAATTGCTAACAGTATGGTTCCTAGAGTACTTACAAAAATGTGCATTCCATTTATATACACACACACACACACACATATAGATATCATTCTGTTTCTCACTCAAAACCAGCGCAATAATAAACCAGCCATTTCTTGTTCTGCTTATTTTGTTTTCAATTCATTTTGTAAATTATGGTAATCTTGAATGAGCAAGAGTCTGCTCTAAATTGTACTGCTGAAAGTCAGTAGTCACTGGGATGAAGTGAATACATTTGTACCAGTGTGAGGCCAATAAAGGTCAGACACAACTGCTATGATGTTCTCAGATCCAGAAGTAAGAAAGGGAAGTTCACAGCTTAGGATCTGAGGGATTCTACAGCACTTTCTTATTGCCCTTTTCCTTAAGTGGTGGCAAATTTGGAGATGAGGTCTAATTTCAAGACAGATGCCAGCAAGTAAATCCATACTCCCTGCCCAGCACGAGCAGAACTAAGGGAGCTATTGAGGATGATCTTCATTTGGGTGGAAGGGGCTGGATGAGTTTTTCCATCAGATCAGTCTCCTTACCCAACTAGCTATACAGCTCTGAGAGTGCTTGTACTAGTACACAGGAGGTGACTGGAAGACAAATTTAACTTTACGATGAGAGCTTTACAGGGGCATCCTAGAAATAGGATCAAAATCAAGAGCCCAAAGCAAACCTCTAATGTATGTAAACATGGAAAAGCTGAATTTGATCTTGAGATGCATTAAAAAAGGTCTCTCCAGAAGAGATAGGCAAAGAGGATGGAGAAGGGACAAGCAAGCTAACCAGTGAGGTTAACTACCTGGAGAAAATTATTGAAATGATTACCCAACCTAGTTGCTTGTGATATCAGAATAAACAGACTCACGAAATAATCCTTCTGAAGATTAAAAACATGGGGGAAGTATAGGATTCACTTTCCAAATAGAGAGCAGACCATAGGCTGCCATAGGCTTTCTACAATGAGTATTTCAGGCTCTGAAATAACTGCTTCCAAGAACAAAGATTTGAACCACTGGCTTTGCATTAAAGCCCATTTCTTGACCTCTTCTACCACCCAACCCTCCCTGCATAACAATTAGCACCAAACACCCATGGATATTCAATATTCAACAACTAATTAAAATTTTTGCTGTTTTCATTGCTTTGAACAAGGAGCTGGTTTTGGCATTTTCAGGTCTTCATACAAATCATACCTCTGCAGCTCTCATTCCTAAACTTAATTAATAGTTATTATTATTTATGACTGCACTGCATACTAGTCCAGGCTTTAATTTGGTCTTCTAAAAACAGAGCCTGTGGCTGTGTTTTCAGACTTCTTTTTTCCTCCTCTTTTTTCTGTTCTGAAATAACATTATTAGTTCAAATCTTGTAGCTTGTTTTTGTACAGCTAATGCTTTGTCTCTCTCTTCCTCTTACCCTTCTAACATTTTATTTTTAAACTGCTCCAACCTAACTTCATTCTGATTTCTTACTCATGGATGCTTCAAGGACTCACATTGCTGATTATCATCCTTCCATTCTCATTAGTGCAGACCTTAATTTTATTTCAAAGGTCATATGGTCTGGATGTCCAGTGGGCATGGTAGCTGACTTGTGTTCATACACAATACATCTTTCTCCTTAACTGAAACTCATGAACCCGTCAGTGCCCTTTGTGTGAAGACTGGCCATTACCATCTCCAGAATGTGTGTAAAACTTGCCATTTCTGTTAAAATCCTGATTTCTACTCTAATCACTTATGCTCAGCTCCCATTCCCCATTTTTTTTACTGACATCCAAAATTTCTGCTATCCACAGACACTAAAATCTGTTTCTGAGCAACAGGAAGCAGAACTAGTCACTACCACACTGGCGCATTATTCTCTGGTCCATAGTCTCATTTAAAATTGCCATCTGATATTTTTAAATGCTATTGGGTTTGTTCCACCCTACTTTGCTTCTGACGTGTCACAACTTTCCCGTCAATAACACACTTCATTTGTTTCAATAAAATGCTTAGAGATCAATGGACAAAAAGCACAACACTATTATTACCAATGTGAATATCATCTTTCCAACCCGTGCCATATCTCTGCTACTTCAGATTCCATCTTCTTTTCAGAACATTTCTGCGTTGGTGCCTCATTCTCTACCTGTCCCACTTCCTGCATCTCTCCCATCCCTGCTGCCTTGCCACACCCACTCCATCCTGGTCACTTCTTTTCTACAAAATTTTGCTGTATTGTTTTCTCTGATCTCTTCTGCTTATGATGGAATAATTTTTGCTATAAATATTCTGTGATGTGTCTTTATTAAAAAAAAAAGTGAAAAGCTAACATTTGACTGTATGAGCTGTTGCAAAGAACACATTTCTTCTCATCTATTATTCTGAAAGTGACATGTAACATTGTCTATAAAGCATTAGATGCATGAAAGAGAGGAAAAGAAACCACTGTGATCATTACTGAAATAAATGCAAGAAATTACATTACCAGAGAACCTTGGCAGAATCTGCTAATTATAGTTGGCACAGATAGATAGATAATGGATAGCCAGTTAGAGTAATCTGAATCCCTCTGTGAGAACCCTCTGATTTTGATTGCGTTTTCCTGGGGAGAGTTGCCCCAAGCTGAATTGTTTTAGGTTGAAAAATTCTACCATTTATAGGAATAAAGTCTACAAAATGTTGTGTCTGTTTTCAGTGTCAAGAGTTATGAGAATTCTTTAAAATTGACAGCTTTCATAGGAAAATCCCCAGAATGCTTAAATGATCCAAAACACGTCCTTTGTGTGCTTGTGAAACTTTAATAGAACTTGTTACTCATATCCATTAGGATACAGCATCTCTCTACAAGATCACATTCTCTGCTTCCCTAACACTCCACACTCACTGCACAGAACAAAATAAATGAAGCTGCTGTGTGCAGGACTTCATGCTTATGTACTGAAGACACTGAAACGTCAAAGAAGAATGAAGCAGGGAAGTGCAGAACAAGAAAGGATGAGCTTAGATTTTAGGGTAACCAAATGCTGCTTTAGCAAAATGCCCCTGCCACCGAGCTCTGCCGTGGTACGAAGTCATGGAAAAAGCATTTGCACCAGTATGTTCCCAGATACACTTGTCCATTCCTTTTTCAACTATATAGCTAGCCTGAGACAACAGACTGCACCCAATGCCAATAATTTTGTTATTCCAAGTGCCCTGCAAAATCAGGCCCTTGCTTTCTCAGAATGGCCGCCTCTGGTTAGCTGACTCCTCTGAGTGCTCAATACCATACGTGCAAGCAGGGGTGACAATGCTCTACACCTGCTAGGTGCTACACAATCGTTAACACTTGCAGATGAGATACTGCAACGATGCTGCAGAAAAGCCTATAGGAAATGAGTAGCACCGGCACGCTTGGTACTGAAGGAGTGCTAGCCATCCTGCACACTGTCTGAGTCAGGGGCTCTGGGGAAACCACAATGCACAATGCCGTAGTTAAAAGATGATAACATAACGTTACTCACAAAGGGAAATGGATTAATGTTGCATGGGTGACTATAAATATAGCACTTCTTTACCCTGAGCACCTGACTTTGCACCTGTAACAATGCTTGCACGTAATCTTTCTCCTTCTTCACTGAAGATACACAAACTGCTGTGAAGTATTGACCAGATAGCTGCCACAAACTGTTACATATTAGGAGGCAACTAGCATCCAAATGATTTGAGTTCAAATCCTTTCCATGCATGAAACCATATTTAGAAAAGCAAATTTTCCTGCACATTAAAGTTGTTGCATGTCTGTGTTTTGCATATTGAAGAGAAAATTTTGCAGGCACAATGGGCATACATACAAATGGATTGATTGCATTGTAAGTATTGCCTTTAGAAAATTCTGTCCCATTAAATAATTCATGTTCTCCTCCTAGCAGAAGAAATCTGAGTGTCTAGTGAGAAACTAAATTAGTGAAAGGGGGGATTCAGAAAATATTGTCCTCTGTTGCAATAGTAACACTTCATTATTGGTTTACACAGAAAACAAATGGGATAATTTGTAGCTCAGATAAGCCTTGGTTAATGCAGCCATACAGGATGTAAGGGGAAATGAGACTGTGCATCGCCCTGCCTCAATGTCTCTCCAGACACAGGCGGGAGGCTCTGCCACACCAGCTCTCACTTTGCAAAGGGCAGATGCAGGCTTGGCTCCGCTAACTCAAACATGTTATGAGAGCAGACCCATGTCATGGGGAGGATGCTACAGCTACACTTAGAAGAGCTCGAAGAAATCACTCCAACCCATCCAGTACAAGAAAGGAGAGGCAAACTTTGGAAACCTGCTGGGCAAGATACAGCTATATTTCAAGGCTCAGGCCAGGTAGTCCTGCCTAATTGGCAGTAGGGGCTGACATTTTTATCATGTGAGAAATTTTGAGAGAATAAACCATTTTATAGATGGTAGCACAAAATATTTGAGCTTCAAACTGTGAATAGCGCTGCTGGTATTCAAATCTGCTACACACTGAAGATCTAAATAAAATAGCAGAGCAACTAGAAAACTACATAGAAAAAAATAAGAAGGTAATGTGTGGGGACTAAATTATTGTAGCTTGGTAGAAACCATTTTTCTGAGTGTTATCTCCATCCTCCAACTCTGTACAGGATCCCTGTTTGTTCCTAGAGTTGTACTGACTGAGACTAGGATATAGGTCTTGGCCTTATTATCTGATAGTTTGTAATATCCACTACTTGATGACTTGATGAGAAATTACGTTTTAAAAAGCTTGATATTAATTTAAAACCTACAAGGTTTTGCTCATTATTTCTGAGACAGCCTGTTCAACTCCTATTCAGCAGCTACAGCAAAGTCTGCTGACCCCATTGATGAGGTAATCAATTATGCTGTAAGAAAACAAACTAGTAACTGGAAGGAAAGGAAGCCCATGGTTTTATACTGAGCCAGAGAAAACAGAAAAAAAAAAGCGTTTGGCAAATGAAACAGGACAAAATGATTCATTTCCAGGTTCTGGAATATATTCCAAAAAATATATTTTAAATCTGTACTAAATATGATTTAAAAAATCAATGTTCTTCTATGCTGGACAGCTTTATTCAGAGTGAATGAAGACAAAACAGGGCACACATCCAAAGATGTGGCTCTACGGGCATGTGGCACTCTGGAATGGAGGTTTACATGCCAGCAACTGCAATTATCCCAAATAGCAATGATTTAGCATTCTGTGATGTCTAGAGTATAAAAAATATGGTCTATACCTTTATATCACAACCATCTGAAATCCAGGTTTAAATTTTGCCTTTAAAGAGACTACAGCACGGCTTGCTGCTGTGTGCACATTGGAGAATAAAAATGATTAATTCTGCCCATCAGTGAAGTTTTCGCTTATGAGTATCACAAGCCTTTGCTGTGTGCAGCAGAAAAAAAATGAAAATCACTTTTATGCTTAGTTTGAAATCTTTATTCAAAAACATCTAACAGTGCTAATTACTAAATACCAGGAAGAGTGGACAAACTATTAAATGCTGATTTAAATAAAGAAGAAAACACCTTAAACCTCAATGCATTTACCACATGTTTTTAGTGCATGGTTTTACAGTCCTGAGTTCAGAAAGGATTTTCATGTTAAAATTAACAGAAGAAAGTAATCGGGAAAGACATAAATCAAATGGAAATATCATCTAATATGAGCTCCCATGATGAACTGAACATCTGAGAAAAAAAAAAGAAAAAAACCAGAATGATCAATTCCTCACTGCAAGAAAGAGAGACACAAAGATTGGATTGAAAAAAAAAAAAAAAAAAAAAAAAAAAAGACTTCCTTTTGGAATCACCACAGCAGGAGCCAGAGGAAGCTTTGCACCCAGAGACCTAATGTCTGTTAAGCTAACCAAACTAGTCTGGAAGAAATAAAAAAGTAAGACTTCATCTTTTCATCCCCTTCCACTTCAGTGCTCATCTCCCTAGTGCTTATCTTGATCCCAGTTTTCTTTTCCTGAGGATTTTTTTTGTCCCTCACCCCCTTTTCTTCCTTTCCCTTTTTTTTGATGCTGATGGGGAGCAGCACGGGTGCGCGATGCCAGCTGCATCCTAGCAGGGCCCCTGCCTTTCTCATTTGCATCGTCACATTCGGCAATTACGGAACGCACCACAAAGGACCCGTAAGGGATCAGCGATAGGGATAATGCTGCAAATTCGACCTGGCCCTCGGAGCACCGTGGAGGCTGTGTCCTGAGCATTACGGCCGGCGTGGGCCATCCCAAGCGCTCACCAGTGTGTTCAGTCATGCTAAGGGAATCAAAGACCTCAAAAGCTGGGCAATGCCTTGTGACACAGGAAAACTATGAAAGAAAACATGGAAATAGCCAACTGAAGACAGCTGCTTGTTGCCCAGTTTGCCATAATGCAAAATATGGTATGACTTACGAGGAAACCCCAGCGGCAATTTCTGGAGAATGTGCCCCAGGACACCAAACTGCGAGACGACGGCAGTGTGGATATATCAACGTTACTAAAGCACAACAGTCGCTCTGCACCAAGCCAAGGGCTAAGCTAACTGTGAGAATACAATACACACAATGTAGACATACTGTTCTTGAATTTATACAAGGGAAATTCTAATGTAATGTCTTATTCCTCCAAGGTTTTACACCAAATTCTTTCCGTTACAATACAGCACACCTGCCTTGCATAACTCAGACAATAATTTGAACAGTACCTTTTAAGCCAACACAACGTAAACAACTATCAACAGTGGCATATCATATTGGAAGAGTAAGGACAGCTACAGGCTGTCTATAAGCTGTAGATGTAGAGTCTACAGTCACGTGGAGAGAGATTTCACCACATGTCTCTGTCCTGCACATTGTTCCCCACTGGAGTCCAAAATACTCTGGGGTTAGGACTCTATCCATAGAGAAGGTGTTACAAGGATCATAGCCCTGAAAGAAATGCAACTAAAATAAAGACTTTCATGGACAGCTCTACCTTAGGCTGAATAAAATTTCATTTTCTAGAGTGTTCTTGTCATCTTGAAGAAGCATCTTGAATAATTACTTACATAATTAGAAGGAATAAAATCAGATATTCTTGGGCAAGTTAGCTTGGTGTATTTGGAGCAATTTGTTCCATTTTATCTATTAATGGCATGTTTAGGAATAAGAAAAATCTGAATTTTAATCTTGAAATATGAACTCCACAAATCCATACTTCAGTGTATGCATTGTAAGCCCACACCAGGGAATACTCTCAAAAATAAAAATAAACTTCCAAACTTTGAATGCACTTTAAGGGTCAGAAAGCAATGGGAACAAATGCATTATTTAATCATAAAAAACACATTCAATTCATTGCAAGGCTGAGAAGGGAGCTCAGGCTCCCAGAAGCAAGTGAAGTGAAGACTGCTTTGAGGAACTGCTGCAAACAGGGCTGGAGCTGAGCTTTCACTCAGCCCTGCCTCTGCCAGGGGAGGTGGGGAGGTCGAAGAGGTGGAGAAGACCGTGAGTTCTTAATAAGAATGAGTTGCCATTTTCTCAGGAACAGTGAAACAGAGAGGAAAAATGGTGGGGAACTTCTTGCTTGCAGAAAATAAACCCATTAATCAAAACTGAGAAGAAAGACCACCAAAAACAGGGAGCTACGCACACGCTGCTTCACCTCCATGACAAAATTCTTGTTCTTTTTAATGCTGCATTATTAGCAGCTACATCTTTATTGCAGTCTCCATGTTTCTCCTTCATCCTCGCTAGGAGTTATGTCCATTTCTTACCTGACTGACACAGGCTCTGCTCTCATTACCTTGACTCGAAGCTAACAGTAACTTTTAAAAAATACTCACAATAATGGTTAGCTATGGTATGCTTACCCTGAGGTAGTTGAGGGTGAAGTTTGTCAGACCCATTCGAGTGATGTTTTTGGACAGCTGCTCCAGCACCTGAGGGTCTTGTGCCTAAACAACAGAGAAAAAGAATTTTCACTTTGTTTTTCATCTATTTGTTTTTCTTTATGTACTTGGTGAAATGTGGGAAGGGTTCTCTGAAGAGATATGCCATTCCTACTGATGCTAAATTTATGTCATAAGCTACAGAGTTCTCTTTGCACAGGAAAAAGCAAAACCTTACAAAATTGGAGCAGAATGAGGACTGTTTTCCAATTCCCCTGCTGATTCAAGAAATGGACCTAGGAGATCTGGTCACACATAGGGCACAAATGAGCAGAGCCCCACTAAAGAGCTTCCTGAAGGATCACAGTAGACTTCAAGCCTTCCATTTGTTGACTGGAGAACCAGGAGACTAAGCACATAAAGGCAGGAGTAAAGAAGCTATTGCTTTCTTTTTGTGGTTGAGAAACTGAAGCAGAGAGAACTCATCAAGGCACCTTCAGCAAGTCAAATCACACAAGGGGCATTAAGCGCAGGCTGAAGAACCCTTCTGATCTGGGTTATTTTTCCTCAGATGAAACAGGAAAAAGTACAGTCCTTCTCAGATCCTAGCTAGGAGTTTTACCTGTGAGACCAGCCTTCTCTATAAAATGAGATCAATCTCATTATTAAAATTAATACCTGCTGGTCACTGGCTAACCTGGTTCTAGTCTCTCTGAGTTGCAACCCCCCTAAATATGAAACATTGCTCACAGCTATCCTCATTTAATGGGATACTGTTGAAGAGTTCACAAGATCAGCCCTCTTAAAATTAAAAAAAAAAAAAAAAGGATAGAAACGGAGGGGAAGATTTTGAACTGTATTTTCTTCAGACCTGTAATAGCATTTTCAAAAAAAGCCTGGGCCACTTATGTTATTTAAAACTCCTCTCTAAAACTATATCTTTATCTTTGGATAAGTAACCTGATGTCAAAATAAGGGTATGTATTTGGGGCTGTGTTCTTACTCTCAATAACCTGCTACTAATCTGAATGCTTCTGCAATGCAGAACTTAAAGTGGCAATAATACTATGTCCTTTGTTTCTCCCCAGTGATTTACCTGATAATATTTTGACTTCAACCTGTAGAATATTTAATATTTTAGTGTTCCATTGTGTGTGTTTTCATCCAATTACAAAAAAAAAAAAGTCTTGAAATATGAAAAAAGAAGACCTGGATTACAATTCTGAGTAAATATATGGTATTTACTTACTTTCTCTCATGCAAGGGTAAAATTAGTTAGCTTCATTTAAAGACTAAATATACCTACAATGATGAAAATTCACTAATGCTAGTGCACTTGATATCAATAAGAATAGATTTGGGCCCAAACCATACAGACTACCAAATGGGATTAAAAGGAAAACTGTGCTAAACTAAAATGAAAACACAGCAACAGTGGCAACAATAGAGCGCTGAGAAAGGAGGGAGTGATGAAAGAACTTGTAAATGGATGTAGTTGCAGGCAAAACAAAATATTTATAGTTAATTGCCTTGGGTGTGAAATTTGCTGGAGTTCTTCGTAAACCTAATCTCATCTCTTTGCATTAGGTCAAATGAAAAAAGGATTACTTACATGCATGGCTAGAATGCTGCGTGGGACTAATTCTCTGTACTGTCTAATAGTAAAGTGCCATGTTTTTATTCTCATAAGATCATCAAAAGTAAACTCCAAGATAAGACGTCCTTCTGTGCATACCTAGAATACATAAAATGCATGAAATAAATTCCCAAGAAGTTTGTTTTCAATGGTATTGCATCATCGATCAAACAACATTCAAAAATATCAGAGCAGTATTCTACTGTTCATCTCTGGACTAATTGTTTTTCTTTCTCTTGGGGAGAAAAAACAAATGTTGGAAAATGACTTCATTGGCCTTACTGCAGAGAAAGTAACTTATAATACTATAGATTTTATAGCATTTTACAAACATAGAGTATTGTGCTCACTAAATCTTATTTATTGCATCAATTCTCTTTCCCTCTCAGTTCACGACTGCTAATTAATGACTCAGCCTCACAGTGGAAGTGACTGTGGTCGAGCTGCGCACACTCAATGTCAAGTTGCTGACCCCACCATTCCCAACTTTCCTTACACTGATCTTGCCTCACAGTGGGTCGGCACATGAACCTTCCATTCCTATCTAACTGGAGTACACAGTGCCTTGAACGGCTGTGGTTGAACCTGATGTTTTTCCTATTTTGTTTTTGTTTTGTTTTGTTTTTGCTTTTTCCAAGTATTTTTGTCTTTTCTGGGCATTTTGTCCCATTTTTATTTTTCTTTCATTTCTTATCTACTTTTATTAATCCCACCCTTCCAAGGAAAGCCATACTGGGGTGGAACAACAATGAACAGCCAGAGGGCGCAGCCATGCACAATGGAGCTGCATCCATGCTCATCCAGAGTTGTGAGGGGTCTTGTCTAAGAAAGGAGGGAAAGGATGGGAGGCAGCAAGGGGGTACTACCTGGAAACAACAGATAAATTACTCGTGACATTCAAGCAACTTTAATTGGAAAAAATACTATGCTTGTGGTGTTCTTTAAAAGAAGTGGGTGCAAAACACATGCGCGGGTAGGGGTACCCTGGAACACGTAAATGAGGCCTGATCCAAAATTTAGCTATGTCTGTTGTTGATTTTTTTTTTTTAATTGGATGCTTAGACTTACAACTCATGTTCAAAGTAAATGTGCAAGCGTAGCGTACAGAGATGTTGTGGAGACAGGGTGCAATAGCTTTGTAAAAGAAAAAGTTTCTTGCAACTTTAATTTTAATACAACTAGCATTTGATTGAACAATTAGCCATCCTAGATTCAGTTGAGTCTGCTGAGCCTTTTTACAAGCCCCTGCTCAGATTTGACTAGTTCCCACTTTGGCAATGTGTGGCTTTTCTAGTTAACAGTTCACTTAACGTCATCATGATTTTTCCTCATGGTCGTTTCTTTAAAAACACACAGGTAATTTTAACAGGCATACTATACAGACAAATTACTGTAGACCCACGAAGAAGAATCTTGCAACAGGTTCTCCTCTGCCCCCTTCAACATACCTTAGGGATGCCTTCAAATTCTTAATGTGACATTTTGTCATTTGACCCTGATTTTGATTTTCACATCACTTGCACTATGATAAGAAATTACACAGGGATACACGTGTGCACATAAGGATTTGTATAAGAAGAAAAACATTTTATTGTATTAATGCTACTGTGCTGAGGCCAAAGTTCCTGATCACTGACCAGTTAACATGAAAATACTTCAGGTTTAAAATAATTTTTTATAATAATACCTGTGGCTTTTCAAATGTTTCTTCTGTTAAGCTCAAAAACCCACAGCTCTTAACAGATTTATTTTATGCACTGGCATTAACAAATTTTAATAGAAAAACTGAAACACATACCTCATATCACAGTAGTAAAAATTTATACATCTTATAAAGGAATTTAACTTCCTTATGTAGAGCAGAATTTTACGCATTGCTTTTAATCAATAAAATTGGTGCAGTTCTTATTTTAAATGGGCCTCTCTCTCTCTCTTTTTTTTTAACACTGCCTTTTACATAGAATCCAAAAAATCAAAAGGGTCTCCAATTAAGAAAACATTTTCTGTTGTGCTGAATTCATGTTACCGTACTGTGAGCTCTGACATTTTGTTTCTGTGGTAACCAAAATCAGCTGATTAGTTGGCATGGCAACAGAAAAGATGTAATCCCAGCAGACACACTCTAATCAATGCCCCCAGCACAGATGGTCTCCGGAGGATCAACAAGAAAGAGGCTGGCAGGCATTCAGTATATCACGTGGTTGCTCTAGACTAGGCCAGGAAAAAACTAAAAAAGAACATTTCTCAAACTAACCAATAGCTTTTTAACCCCTTCACTGCACTTATTAACTATAGGAAATCCAACTGCTTGCACCTACAAGAAATAACTTCGGTCCTGCTCCTTATTGCTGAGATTCCTGCTGTCCTGACACATTGCACATTTTAAAACTCTTCCCCCTTTTGTTAATGACCGTTTCTCAAACCTGACTCTTTGCTTGAAAAGAAATCTAACACTTATACAACTCTGCTAAATGCCTATGACTGTAAGGATCAAAATCACCGTGAGTTTTTAAGTGCTACGCTTATAAATCGAGCCAGTGGACTCACTGGCGGGCACAGGAGAAGACTTGTTCTACCAGTGGGTGCTCCTTGCTCTTGTGGTGAAGGTAAAACTCAACTCTGCGAGTCTAGCAGGAAACATAAAAACCATGAACTGCACAAAAACAGTTTGGCTACACATAAAGTTGGAGTGTCAGTAAACACTGAGAAAACAGAGTATTAGAAACATCTCTAACGCCCTCCTTTACCTGGTGGAAAAAAAGAAACATCTACCAGGTAAATTAACATGGTAGCTAGGGCTTTAATCTATTTTTTTACCACTTTAATTCATGCTATTGAACTGTATTTTTTTATAGCATTTATTTATACCTTGATAAAATCAATTTTTAAGTGTGTGCCTCACTTTACATGGACCAACAGCCCTCTAAAGACAAGCTGAACTATTCAAATTCTCACTAGTAGGCATGTTCTAGCTATATTTGTTTGAAAAAAAAAATTGGAAATGCCATTTTATATATTCATCCAATACTGCAGTATGCAGTGAGTTGCTCTAACTGGGAAAATGTCGAAATGAATAAAATGCAGCTGCGGATTTCTGCTTCAATATGTGATGAGAACTGTTTCAGCCCATTATATTAGAAGTTAGTGAATTTGTAGCTTACAAGTTGTTTGTGAAATTGAAACAGCTATTAGCAAGTACAGTTAGTTTGTATTTTTGCACTAAAAAAACACCTTTACTGGGTCAAATTCAGACATTATATGAGGAGCTATGCAGTCAACTGGAGTGCTGTTTATTATGGGAGGTCCGCTTTGCTCTACCAGCAATGCTGTGGGAGTTAAGAGTCTACCTTTGGTGCAAGATCTGTGTCCTTGCTATCTCTGCTAGAAGTTACACGCACAGCTGAGACAACATTCAGCTCTAAATTATTTCTGAGAGCAATATATTCTTTTCTCCCTTATTCTGCCAACTGCTGTCTTTTATTTCAAATTTGCTCTTACTTACCTAGTCAAATTTTAACACACGGCCATTAAAAAAAACACTAATTTTTCTCCAAGAATCCAAATCAGACCCCCCATGTAAACTTCTCTAGTGGGATACAGAGGTTTATATTAGCACTGCCAACAGAGCCGCCCGACTGAAGCCCACGGTGTGCTGCTGGGGCTGTGGATCTCAGGCAAGCCTCACTGCTTACCTCAGGACAAGCGCTCTGGGTGCGACTGGGGCTCCCCCCACCATGGGCTGCACCCAGCCCCGTCCCCGCCGCTGTTCTACCTTATTTGCTGTTGTGTTAAAGCTAACGCAAAGGGAAATGACAGAGAAATCTTTTTAGGGAACTACGCAAAGAAGCAGCTACCATACAACCCCTCTATGTTCTCTACATGTGACAACCATGGATAACTCTCCATGAGCAGTGAGGTGATAAAGAGGTGCCACCTAGGAATATCTGGTCTCTTTGCATTGCTCTCTCTGTGTTTGTGTCTGTCTGCATAAGTCACAGGGGGCTGGAGTGGGACAGCTGGAACAAATACGCCGTAAAATGCACACCTCCCAGCTCACCAGAGCTCCACACGCGAGCGGCTTCCTCTCCCTCTTCTTTGAGCCCCACACCATGAGGCATAAAAATGTTAGGGAAGACGCTATGAAGGGATGGGACTCACGTACGTGCTAAAACTACATTATGCCATGCAGGCACCGGACACGATGCTGTGAATAGCCAGTGCCTGGTTAGACTCTAAAACCTCCCCAGTCCTGCAGGCCGAGGGCAACATGGATGGGTTATCCCCTCCTGATGCACTTTCTCCTTTTATGCTTTTCTTCATGCAACGGTTGACATTCATAGAGATGAACAGGTACAAGACATAAAATAAACAATTTCTATTAAATTATGGAAGTATAGCTTTCCATTTTCAAAATCAGCTTACTGATTTTTAACATTGGATTTCTGTTTTGATTTGTATTTTCAACCATTTTGGTATTGTTTTTATAAATATATGGCACTCAATTTAATTACAGGATTGAAGTGGCCAATGCATACAGATAATTCAGTATCAATTACAAATATTGAATATGTACTAACTGCCTGATGTAGAGCATGCTTAAATCAATTGAGTCCTTCCATTGACTTCACTGGTCTTTGGACCAGCATCCTACTGTATTAAATCACTTTTTTCCTAGAAATTTACAGTCCTTGCACTGGGTAAGTATCAAGTGTAAAGGATGCCATCCAAAATGGTAGGTATCAGCAATGTAAAATCTCATTGTTGCTTTAAAATCAAGCCAAGAGAAAAGGAGATGGGCAGGTTGAATTTAATTCATGTACACCTGATAGTTCTGGAAACCTGGCATTATGTGCTTCTCTTGTAATCTTTCTGGGAGAATTGCAGAAGATGCCCACAGAATTTTCCAGTCACGTAATGAATACAGAAAACAGTAATTAAAGGGCTTCAAGGGTTCTCAGTATTAGAAATAATCTCAGTCTACCAGAAAAATGCAACAGCCAATATTTTTCACTCTCATACACACCGAAAAAGAAAAGGAAAGGAAAGGAAAGGAAAGGAAAG
>VXAL01015525.1:125017-165774 GCA_013399475.1 Chauna torquata
AAAAGAAAAGAAAAGAAAAGAAAAGAAAAGAAAAGAAAAGAAAAGAAAAGAAAAGAAAAGAAAAGAAAAGAAAAAAGAAAAACCAACAACATGCTTTATTGAGTCTTCCCTGTTACCTTGGTAAACATGGGTTTTCCATGCTGAGTGACCATGGTGCATTGATCACAGTCCACTGTGATGGATGAGTTGTGGTATGACTCTTTTGAGTGCTTGAGAATGTAATACAGGTCTGTTACACCTCCTTCAAAGACAGTGCTAAAATAACGAGGAATGAGGGTCCTTCCAATTGCTGTGAGGAAAATACAAAGCAGAATTCAGCAAATGCTCTAGGTTATAAAATCTCAAACCATTTGCTAACAACATGAGTAATTTTAAGTGCAATGAAATTTTGATTTAAAGAATGTAATAGGTGTTCTATGTCTGCTGTAGAAATGAAGTTGCGTCTGCTCCCATTGAAATCAATGAAAATGGCTTACTCTATTCAGAGGGAGTGGGCTCATTTTATTTAATCTTTTTATACTGATGGTAAGTTAGAGTCACTCTTGAAACCATCTGTAAGTTTTTTTGTCCCGAAGTAATTATTATACAGAGAGCCACATGGTGTCAGTTACGACTGGAAGTTGCATATAACTCATAAATATATAAATAAAAGTGGAGAACAATTACAGAAATACATTTGTACACCCAAAAAGGCAAAGTACATTTATATAGAGAGGTTGTGGACACATTTATGTTTGTGTGTGTGTTTGTGCACATGTATATATATATATAGAAACACACACATACACATACAGTGTTGATTGAGTAGGAGGGCTACTGCTGAGAAATCAGTCATGGAGATTGAAGAAAGACCTGAGAATGCAATACAGTATATGTTATACAATATATGACTACCCATGAGTCTATCTGAAATCTCTGTTTAGACTGAAAGTGTTTGTGTTACAGGCTAGAAGATCTGAGCAGACACCTGAACTAGCTTACATCTACCACTTAAACCCAAGAGTACGGACTTGAGGCACCGAATTCTACAAGTAATAGTAATAGTGAGCTTTAGTGTGTATTTCAGATGCACAGGCTAGTAGAAGCACTGACATCAAAGGCAATTATCTTGTATGCAACTGATGTTTTCCACCTCCTTTTTTACAGATAAATTTGGATGCAACCACAAGCTTGTATATGACAGAACACTTTAGTTTATAATAGACCGATACTTCCATACCAAATGAGTCATTGCTTTGCATGCATTAATCAATCCACAGTAATTCTGAGTGGTGGATACATAAAAATTACCTCCATTCTACAGAGCGAAAAACCAAGATATCTAAACTAAGTGTTCTGGAACAATGAGATAGAAAAGTCACCTTCAACAGGCAAAATTAGAGTTTATTAGTTCCTAATTTTTATTTATCTACTAGGACTATGTGGCAACTCATGCCTCTCTCATTTGCTGTATACTTTTTAGAGTAATTTTTAAAAAACTGATTTTCAGAGGAATTTTGCCAGCATACAAACAAAGGCACCTGACCCTAAAAATGTATTTGCAAGTGGGTGTTGTAAACTAAAAACTATGGCGTTTTCACAGAAGTAGTTCTGTGAAAACTGTTTCTGCTCTATGCATTACAATGTAGAATATTGCATATGTAGTTATAACGCACATTATATAATGAAAATACACAAATATAGAAAATTAGGACATGTTAAAGCTTTTGCTGTAATATTAGATATTAACATAATTTTACGTATAAAAATATACTGCACTCTATGGATGTGGCTGACAATTCAATGAATACTTTGAACAACTATTCTACCACTCAAGCTCCTAAAAAACCCACCCACTCACCATGCATATATTAATTTTCTACAGTCTTTTAATTTAATTTAGAGAAAGTGAAGTCCAGTGTATCAGCATAAGACTCAACTCAAGCTTTAACTCAAATTTATCCATGTTGGTATGGTATATAGTAAAACGTGAAATTTACCCATCAAGTTAATTTCTTGCTCCCCTAGGGCTAATTAGTGCAAATTTAATTTCCTGCTAATCATCCTAAGCAGTGAATGTGTAATATGAAAATCCAGCATTCCTACTGATTGTGATAAACCTCTATCACATGACTTAGGCACTGCATAAATATCTGGAAACTATTTTAACTGCGGTTTATAGTCCATTCCCAAAGTAGCACGGTCATATGGTGCTGCTTTCTGCCTTGTATCTGCAGCTACAACACATTAAAGAAGGCTAGAAATACATTAAATACCTTATTCTTATTACTTTTTCTAGTAAGCATTATCTATGCTTGCCACAGGGATATGCTACTGTGCGTAACAAAGCTGAGGACCAACAGGATGAGGAGGAACAGAGGTACACACAAGGATATACCCCATGGAACCTGATTTTCAACCAGAGATGCACATGCAGACCCTCTCTGTCTGTAAAAGTGAAAATAGCTGACGTGAATGTCTAGCATAAACTATTATAGCTAATATTCACCTCCAGGAGAAACATTCATGGAAACCCTACAAACAAGCAGACCTGTCCTCAACTCAACGATGTTGCCTTGCCACAGAAGACCGAAGCAGGTTCAACGCTTGGGTTCTCTTCCTGAAGCACTCAATGGCTTGAAAAGATAATTTCTTTTCTAGTATAAACATGAAACTCTCTACAGTGGTAACAAAGCTTATTTGTGCAGGACACAACATTTCCAAGAACAACAAAGGGCTGTGGAACAAGCTCTTATAAAACCTAGGGATCATCACAAAGTTCTTGCATTTTAAGTGCTAAAGGCTTTCCTTGATTTTTACTCCTCCAAAACTTAACTGTGTAAATGAACATTCAAGCACCCTCAGCTCTGCTGTGTGCATACCATCCTTCCTTGGGCACATGAATGAGAATACAGCAAATGTCCTTTCTCCTTCCCTTCCCACAGTAGATGGACATATTCATCTCCAGATGTGCACGCTCCACCTGTGTCTGCCACTGTGCATTTCCATAGGTTTGTAGCAACACCATGCATCTTCTGCCAGACAGAAAAGTCAGCTGAAGGCTCCTTCCTAGGAGGACTCAAAGTAAGGGGAAGGCAGGACTATGGGACAACCTGATACTCATGGCCACTTCACCAGGCCATCCTTGGGCCAGAAATGTGAACTCACGCAGTGCAGAGCACAGAGCAAGCTTTATGCTAGCTTGCTCTTGGGTCTGCAATACCCCAGATGCAGCCACAGACCATGACGGCAAATATGGTCTACATATTGTATGGTGTAATATCTAATCACACAAAAAGGGCTGGATGAAACTTTACATGCTACTACCACTGGAATTTCTTGATCTTGCTTGATTTTTAGTCCACAGAATACACTTTTAAGTCTGTATGTCTGTGCGTGATTTTGTAGTGCTCCTCCCGCAACAGCACATTTCTTACACCTCCCGACAGGAGCACCACATGGACACCTCAGACCCACTGCACAGACCTTTGTCCTGGGAGCTCCCAGAGCTCCTGAGCCTGCAGTAGCAGCTTGAGGCTGGGCAGACTTACAGCTGCCTTTCCTGGGTGCCAGGGCCCTGAGAGCACACCTGCTGCAGGGTTTGGCTGCCAGGCGGATTTTCCTTCCAGCTTCTCAGGGGAATTCATGCCTGTCTATAGCAAGGCTTTCTGCCTACATCCTCATGGAGTTCCCTGCAACTGGATCTCCTTCCAGTCTGGTCTCCTGTCCAACTTCTGCTCTTTATTTTTTTCACCCAGTCTCTTTGATTCCCTGCTCTCATGGTCCAATCCTCCGTTTTCTCATCTTATGGTTGGTTTGTTTCCACAGGTTATCCTCCAAGTTCACCATTCAGCTCTCAGTATCTTTCTGGCTACTCTCCCCCTCCTCACATGCTGCCCTTGTTTCTCTCCCTCACACAGGCTCATTAACTCCTACCAAACCCACTTGTTTTCCTCATTCCCAAGCAGGCCCAGCTATTTATTCACAGTCTCACTGTTGTTCTCCACTCTCCCCAAAGTGCCAGCTTCATGTTCGTTTTCTTGGTGTCCTCCCTACCCACCCAGGCTGCCCCAGCTCCTTGCCCCAGGCTCCCTGCCTCTGCAGTCCTCCTTCTGCTTTTTGTGTGTTTTTCCCCAGGATCCTCTCCCACTTTTCCCCACTCTACCTCCTCCAACCTGATCTCTCCTTCTTTCCTTCAGCTTCTCATCCAGCCAGAGACCAGGCAAGAGCATCCCTTCCCTCTGTTCCCCCCACCCAGTCAAACAGCTCCCCATTCCCCACGTTTTTCTCATTGACTTCCAGCTTTCCCGTACTTAATCAGCCTCCATCTTTCCCTTTCACCTCCCAGTTACTATTTCTCTCCCCCATTTCTCCTCAGTGTCATCAGACTTGTTGTTCTGATTTAGTCTCCCCTCTTTTCTTTCTTCCTCTTCCCTCTTCTTTCCTCTACATCCAGGTCAAGTTGCTTCCTTCTCAGGGCCACCTGGACCCTGGTGCATCCGCCAGGAGCTCAGGAGAAGGAAGGGCTTCCTGCTCTCATGTGCAGCACTGGCTGAGCCTTCCCTGCAGGCTCTGGAAACAGGATTTGCAGTGGAAAAGTCCTGGAGTCCATGTAGCGCTGAGTACTTCAGAATGGTGGTTTTTCCCAAAGATATATAAATTTACTAAATTCAGTCAGATTTTCATGGAGAGGACAAAAGGCAACCCCCTGCCACAAAGGTGAGCAACCCTGCTCCAGAGCATCATATGGATTCTTGGGCATTTAAAAAAAAGAGTTCAAAGAATTTTGTAACATGGACAAAACAATATTTTTTTCCATTTTCAGAGAAAGAAATCCTTTTTGGCTTAAATAACAAAGAACTAGCTACAAGCGAAAACAACAACAACAAAACAAAACAAACAATTTCAGCTTTATTGGTTTAAGTTTGGCAAAACTATAAGTAACTAGAAAGAAGCTCTTTTAATAGGACTTATCAAACAGTACTATAGATGCTATATCATCTGCCTGCAAGAATAGATTAGAATAGCCATGACTGCAGATGCTGAGGCTCTGAGCCCAATACTCAGTGTTAGGAAAGCAGGCACAGATTCATAACTGCATCTATAAAAATACTAGCAGGATCTTACATTGACATTACCCAGAAAAGACCTTTCTATGGTGTGAAATATGACACCCCACACTGTAAGAAACTGGATATACTATAAACTGGAAGGAAAGTTTGCCTGCCTCTCAGCATTCAGGCATTAATTCCAGATCACTGGAATGCTGCTTTAAATTATCATTTTGTCCTGAGCAGCATCCTTCATCCCTAGCTGAGTATGTGAGGATGTACAATTTCCCAAGAGAAGCGGGCCCTGCCCCTTAATGTTTGCTTCATTTGTGCTAGCAAATCCCTAGGTAGCCAAGCAAACTGAGAAAGATCAGCTGGATTTAGCAACAGGTAATAGTTATTTATATGAAGATGTCTGTAAGAAAGGTGTTTCTGAAGTGACTGTTTTGCACAAAAGATAATGTCACCTGCTGGAATGACATACCTTTAGCCTGTTCACTGATGTAACAGCCTGGCTACTTGGGCTTTTGTTTACCTTCCCAGTGAATCAGAAACCTAAATACAATTTTAGAATTGAAATATGATGGCTAGATGTGTGACAGTCCCCTGGATATGAGCGGTCCAGAAATTAATTAATCCAACCTACGAACACAGGCAAGAAGCTTTATAGGCCAATAACAGTTACATTATATATCATTTCTTATGTATCATTCCTGGGGGAATTCTAAAGAAAAGAATGAAACTATCATCTGAACTATTAAATGGCCTAAGGCCTGCCTCTCAGGGAGGGAGACACTTATGTCATGTTCCTGCTTTTTGGCCTCAGCACGCAAAGATAATGATTGGGGTGCACCTCTGTCATGTTGATCGTACCAACCATTATTTTCATGCTGTCCTTTCATTTATTTCCCCTTTTAAAAATGTTTGAGTGTAAAATACTTTATTCTCTAAGGAATATGTTGAAGTTTAAAATTATTTTTCCATCCCCAATTGAGCCAAAACATCTAAAGATCTCTAGGTGGGAATGATGGTAACCCATGAAGTTCAGGGTTTTTGCAAGCCTCAGACTAGCCAGGGAGGAAAGCCAGTTTAAAAAAAGATTTTGTAATATAGTGGTACCAGTACACACCATGTGGTGGTGGTGGTACTGTTTTGTTGGTTGTTTTTTTTGTTTTTTGTTTTTTCTCCCCCCCCCCCCCGGAAGATTCAAATAAAAAGTAAACGTGTTTTTCTAGTTCACAGGAAACTGGCATTATTTGTGGGCTAGGAATAGAACACTTCCTCCCTTTGTGTCCCAAAGATAGGCTGTCAAAATCTCAATGCCCTCTCTACAGAATGAAGGTTCACGGCCCCCGTTGCAGAAGCAGGGCTTAACAGCAATCCCCTCCTTGCTCACTGAACTTGTCAAGGGCTGCCTTTACAGTAGAAGCTCTCAGCAGCAGAGACTTAGATTTAGCATATACATATACAGCATGTAAGATAACTGCCAAATTGGTATAGAAGTTAAACAATAGAAGTGTTAATCAGTGAAATAAAAATACTGTTTTGATTGCTTCCAGACTGTTTTTTTTGCAGCTCCGAATCCTGTCAAGTCCCATGTCTTCAATTAGAGCTATGATATAAAATAAGTAATAAAAAAGACACAAATGTAAAAACATAAAATACAAAAAGCCTTTAAAAGTTCTGGAGAATCAACAACAGAATGAAAAAAATACACTGTCCCTGTAGCTTAAATGAGCTCTGTCTGGAAGCTGTGGTGCAGACTGCAGCTGACTATCTCATCATGTTATAGGTGGGCTTGAGGAACAACACTGGTTGGGACTGTGGATTTTTTTGGCTCTCAACCCAAAATGTTGAGTTGTCCTGTACAGCGCTAGGCAGACCATGAAAGTTTCTTGCTTGAGAGATTGTCACAGCTGGATCTCAGTAATTAAATGGAGATGCTAAGACCAACTTTCCCTCAGCCAGATCTAAGGGCTAGGGAAGTATGGAGATGACTTCTCTTTGATTGCAAATGAGCTTCCCTAAGCACTGCAGAAGAAAGCCTAAGCTTTCTGTTAATTGTTAATTGACATCTCTGGGCATGGCTAATTGACATCTGTGTGGACCAGAGCCTGGCATATTCATTTATGTATGCTTTTGTAACCACAATAAATGAGTGCATAGAAAGCTAAGCATTATGGAGTTATACAGTGATGTCATTGCTGGTATTCTGCCCATACTTGTGCTTTTATTTGCCCAAATTTGTCTCAGTGAAATATCACATCAGGTGTGTTCTCTCCCACACTCCGTTCACCTGGTTGGGATGCAGAGGGAGGGATTCTCACCTTCTCCAGGCTTTGTTCAGCAGCTCTGCTAAAGCTGGAGAGGTGGGCAGGCGAGAGGACCAAAGCTGGGCATCAGCCAGGCTCCAGCTGCAGGCACTCTACCGGCTCCCTGGAAAAGCCACACAGCAGGCTGCTCATGTGAACACCCATCCACGTTTAGAAGATCTTATCTGGTGAGCGGATTCAAACCCAAACAAAAAGAATCTGTCAATTCCTAGGAAAAGCTACTGTCAGATTTGACGGTATAGCATGAAAGGCAGTGAAAAGACAGTCTAATTAAAGTCCAAATTCTGTCTCAGAGATGTGTGGGCCATGTTGATTAAACCACCCACATGTATCCAAGGCAGAATCTGGCACACATAGACCTGTCCTTTTTTACCCCCTATCTAGTGGGTAAGATTGGGCTCCTATCATTTAGACTACTTACAGAATAACTCTTACAATGTATGATTAGCTTTTATTTATCTTACAGGAAAATTCTAGTAATTTATACAAATAAAGTATTAAGTAAAATTAAATATATGACTTAAAATCTATTACAACAGTAGTAGTAATAATACACTATAGTATATTATTAATAGTAGTACACTACTACTAACAGCATTTAAACATTCAAAAATATCTGTATAATCTACAGATGCTATAGTTGTTAAACTCCATGAAGTTTGGGGGACAGTTTGCAAGTATTACCTCTACATTGCTAAAAAAAGTACAGGTTTTTGAGAGGCAAAATCAGCTGTTTATACTTTCCTCCCATGTCCATACAATTTTGTGTCTATCTTTACTGATCTACTTAGCACTCTGTGGAAATTAGGGAAATCTAAAGTTTCTGACCATTTTACCTTTTTTCTCAATTTTGTAACTGCAAAGTGGGATGAGTAACGGATTCAGTGCTGTGACTGAGTGGCTTGAATCCTTCCCATACCCAAGCCCCACGTTCAGGGGGTTTTCTGATCCATGGTATCTGCAGTATCTTATTTACTCTTACATCAATACTATTACCTACAGTTAAAGTTTTAACCAAAAATACTAAAACTTATAAAATTGTACATATCTATTTCTTACTCTACAGTTTCTTCCATTCTATGTAATTCAAGCATTGTCTTAGCTTTGACTCGGCCAATTTTCTTCCAGTAAGTGTTTTCTAACACCATTTTACCCTGGTGAGCATTTGCCTGTATAATTTTGATTTAGTTGACAGTGTATTACCTTTTCTCAGAAGTCTGTAACTAGCACTTCAATCCTCTAAAACACACTTGAGTCAAGAACAGGTAACAGAAACTTCATGCCAATGAGACCTCAGCTTAACTCTCCACACCTTCTGACCCTTATTCTCATAGACAGATAATCTGCAACCCAGTCTTAAATCCATCTCTCTGAAGAGAGACGATATTTCACTATAATTCATTTTGGTGAAAATAGCCAGAAAACAACTATAAAAAGCTCTATATGTCTCAGCAAAACAACACTGCATCAGCTTTGTGTTTCATTAAGGAATTCAGCCAGCCTACCAGTTACCATAAAATTTCCTCCCAACCTTTTCCTTATTATACTAACACTCTACTAAAGTCTTTAAAGAACAACATACTATAAAATTCAGAGCCTTCAGATGTAGAGATGTATTTCAGTCTCTATGAAACTGAGGACCGGGGATGTGGAAAACAAATGGCAGAGTCCAAGAGCCCTCTCAGAGGATCACAGCCAATGCCTGGGCTTGGAAGGCACCTCTGGGGATCATCTGGTCCAACTCACTCACTTGGAGCAGGGTCACCCACAGGGGGTTGCCCAGGACTGTGTCCAGGCGGGTTTTGAACATCTCCAAGGATGGAGCCTCTTCAGCCTCTCTGGGCAATCTGTGCCACTGTTTGATCACCCTTTGAGGAAAATGCTTTTTCTTATGTTGAAATGGAATTTCCTGCATTTCACTGGGTGACACAGAGAAGATTCTGGCTCTGTCTTCTTTACTTCCCCCCATCATATACTCATATACATCAGTAAGATCCCCCTTCTCCAGGCTATACAGTCCCAGCTCTCTCAGCCTTTCCTCATGTGGCAAACGTTCCAAGCCTTTGATCACAGTCATGGCCCTTAGCTGGACTCACCCCAGTATATCCATGTCTTCTACTGAGGAGCCCCAGCTGGATATCCTACTCCAGACATGTGTCCTCAGTACTGAGGGAAGGATCACCTCCCTCAGCCTGCTGGTATCACTTTTCTTAACGCAGCCTTGGAGGCTGTTGGCTTTGCCACAAGGGCACGTTGCCAGCTCATGGTCAACTTAAACTGTGGCATCCAGCTTGGGTATCAAGGCTGACTGTAAGAGTGGTGGCAAGACACCCGGAAAGGGACTGTTTGTTGGGCAGACTGACTGTGAGAGGTTGATATATCGTAATCAGCACCTCAAACTCCACCACAAACAGCAGAGTACCAGCCCTGCATGGATCTGTACCAGCTTCAGGCTTTAAGCTTTTGCTCTGTATTCATTGACAGTACTCTAATAACTCAGGGAGTCTACAATGTTCTCCTTTATACTAACCGATCATAAAATGAAAACTCAGAGCTCATATGGTTTGTTGCTTAAATTAGGTTTAAAGCATAAATCTGAATTAGGTTCCTATAGTACAGAGCAGGCCATACTCTTACCCCACATAGAAAAATTCAGAATTTCTAAGGGCAGCCACAGTCTAAGCTGATTTCTTAGACTGAGGGGGGAATGGTTTCAGGGGGTCACCCATATCCTTTTTTTCACAAACAAAAGACATACCTTAGATAAGGAAGTTGCAGCTTTAACTATAAAACTTCCACATCTTATAAATAAAATCATCATCTCCCAGCAAACATCTATACACAAATATTTTAGTGAAGAGAATATTTATATTTGCATAAAGAATCTGCACTTTGAATGCTAATAAAACCAGAAAAAAAAGGTTTGCCTGGTTGCAGTATACAGCCAGTGCTAATCATTCTGTTTGAAGAAAGAGTATTTCAGTTAACTTTGTTCAACAACTACACAGAAGAAAGTTTTAAAGGCGAGCCAAAGAGGTTATTCACAGCTGTATGACAAACCACTGTCAAAACATAACAAACCACAACCAAACTCAAGCAGAAAATGACAAAATGTAAGACCATAAAAATGATGGAAATTGTACAGGACAGGCATTTTAGATGAACAAATGCAATCTGTACCAGCATAAAGGACCGACACAACACAGAAAATGATACCCAGAAAAGTCGTCTGAAGACGTAAAGGCAAAAACATAAAATTCAAATGACAGGACACCAAAAGGAACAGACAAAAAGCAGGCAAACCATCCAGTTGTATTAAATCAAGCACACCCCTGACCCCTGACTTCATCTGACCTAGCAGAATGCTAAACACAGCATTAAACAAAAAATTATGTAAAAGCATAGGCAAAATGACATTAAGATAAAATGATATTGGCCATACCCTCACATATTGCTACAATCCTTTTATATAGGTACCCAAGCTGATCTAGGGCAGAACGTAGAGCACAACATCAAAGATTAGTCATTGCAGAAAATGGGTGTCTGTCTGTGATGTGTTCATGCTGGTGGTAGGTTAACTGACCAATGCACACATTGCACAGTAACCTGCTCAGTCTCTTGTTGATCTGAACCTAAATAATTTCATGAAAATTAAGCAAGACACTGGAACCACCCCAATTACCACCTGCAAAGATTTTGGCCATTATCCTGGGGATCTTTCACCAAAAATTCTGTAAGTATTCAAGCTATTACTACAAAAGCATGTAACAAGATCCGTTGTACTATGTGTACTGGCACAAAGTTGTTCTGAAGGCAGATGTCTGCAAATGTAATTCCACCGTTCCCGATCTCCAGTGTCTCCTCTGAACCATGCTGAGATGGGAAGCTGAGGCAGCAAGACAAAAATGTCATATATGTGCCCTAAAAATAGTACAAAACATTTACAGCCTGTACAAGGGAAGAATAAACAATTGACGAAGTACTGATCTGAATAATGCATAGGACCCTTTAACCCACTCATAGAAACATAAAGAGTTGTGAGTGACTGAGCCAGCACACCACGTGTCGTTTTTTCAATTCTAAAGCTCCTGATTTACATCCAGGTGAAATCAGCAGCGACACACACCTTTCATGAGCTTGAACACTGATAAATCATGGTTTTGGCTTGAGTCCAGTTTGCAGATGCCAGAAGAGCATCTCACACTACTTCCCAAGTCCCATGCCCAGTGCTGACTTTCCTGAGGAGAAGCCTAAGGACAAACACAGCTCAGCCCAGGAAGGATCTACTTTCTTCTCGGACACATTTTGTGTCTCTCTGGGAGACCTCTTCTCCTGAGATAAAGCTACTAGCAGTACTTCAGACAGCTAGTTTAAAGTTAGTTAAAGCTAATCCTTCACTGTGGTTAGTACAGCGTAAACATAGCCATGAATGTGTCTGTTAAACATATTGTAGGCAGATGCCAACTTGCTCTGCTAACACTGCAAGTAACCCAAAAGCTATGTGTCTGCACTGTGTGACACTGCGTCTACGCAAGTCAACCCTGTGAAGAGGCAGGATATATTATTTTGGGCTCTGAGCCAGACTTAAATGGCCACATGGCTTCTGGTCAGCTCAGCGTGTGGGCAGAATGGGCTCACATAGACCTTTGCATATAGGCAGAGCTGACCTCCTCAATGCTGGAAGACTTCTTTTCATGGCAAGACTGAAGACCATGGGTAGGCGATGTGAAGGAGGACGATTGTCCGTTCCCTGAACACAGGACTTCATGCTTAAGCGCTGTCAGTCAAGCATCACAGCACGGTCTGCATTCAGGTTAAAAATATCAGAGGTGAAATGTGTTTATATGTGCATCAAAGGGGCCATAGCATAGTGGGTAGTGTGTCTGGAGAACTGGTGGGAGGTGAGGGGTTACAGTGATATGATAAAAGATACACAAGGCATTCTCAAAACCCTGAAACTGCATTGAGCACATGTGGATTGATAACCAGCATGATTTTTCTGGTAATTTTATGCTGCAGACATATGAACAATATCTCACCAGTGGATAATATCAGTTGTCGGTTATATACATGTTTTATAACAACCAGAACACTCTTTCTCAAAAAGCCGTTGGTGGTTAGCTTTGATTTCTTTTTTCTGTAGCAAAGCTTGCTTTCCCACTCTCTTTCTCTTTCTCTTTAAAGCTAATGGAAGCTAACTGCAGAGAAAGCAAAAAGGTATTCAACACGCTAGACACAATAATTAGGAAAATATTCTACCATTTAAAAGTGTTTTGTTGGTTTTAAAAGTGCAGCTTGTTTATTATCCTTAAAAAGAAGGCAAGTGCCCTGTGTTCAGCTATACAAATCAGATGTCTGACAAAATAATGTCAAATAATAAATAACCACTTTCAGAAAAGGGCAAGCAATGTAACAGGTTTATAAGTCTCAGTTAGAGCACACGTTATACGTAATTTTTAATAAAATTTTATGCAGTAAGTAATGCAGAATGCTCTTGAAAAAGGCAACATCTGTAATAAGTGCTATAACAAATCTGTGCTGAAGCTGAAATAACCTATTCCTATGTTTTCTGTCATTTTTGCTGTATGATACATTTTTTTCCACATTTCAGAGTCATTGTACCATCTTCTCGATATATTGTTGTTACAATGACTGACTATGATTTTTAGAACCACCGCATGTAAGGTACAGTCACTGTGACAAAGCTGAACTGCCAGTTAAGGACAGCTTTGGGGACTTCCTGACCACAAAACACATCCACCACGCAGGATCAGCCCAAATGTCCACCTGGACCAACATCTGTGCCCGAAAAAAGCCAAACGAAAAACCTAAGAGGAAACAACAACAACAACAAAAAAGAGGACAAGAGGGACATGATCCCTGCCCTGGTCCAACACACCTGCTTCCAAAAATTTGCAGGTGAAAAGTGACAAAGGTGGTGGTTGCATTCATTTACACATGGAAGTCACAGCTGTTAATAGCTATTAACATCCATGTACAACGAGATCTCAGGGATCCCCATGCTCCAAACATCAGCCTATCAACTCTTAGCTTAATTACAGAAAAAGCTATACAAGCTTTATGATCCCAGACTGGAAACATACCCAAAAATTTCTCTTGGAATGCATTTTCTTACAGAACTGAAGAAATTCAAGGTGGGAAGTTCTTCTCCAAAGATTTAGAAAAAACACTTATTTTTCTGCAATAGGTTATATTGATAGGGTTACGGTGCAATGTTGTCAATAAGCATCCCTGTTGACATCAGCGAGAACAATCCAGACTGATAACTCGATGTTGTGATATCTTAGCATGAATACTGCCACCTGATTCAAAATACTCCTTGGACAAGTTAAATATATTTTTTCAAAAGCTACGAAACTTGAAAAAAGTACAGAAATCAGCAAAAGTGGGAAAACCCATTTAATTTGGTATCTTTCACATTTGTTACAGTTAAACAGGACTCTCCGAATAAAATAAATAAATAAATAAATAAATACAAGAGATATTCCACCTTGCAATGTAAGAATGCAAAAATGGTGCTGTATGTGCACAGATTTGAAATATTTCCCTGGTTTTCAAATAATTTGTTCATATTTCCCAGCTAAGAATTTTTTATTTTAACAGCAGCATTGCAAACTTAACTAAGGATCTGAAAAGAAATGTGTGTGCTAATTACTGCAGTGAATAGTTAGCTGACTTATTTGTTTACAAAGCCTAACACCATGTAATAGTAAGCTTGGAAGGAACCTATTCATACTTTTTTTCAAGACAAATAATAAAGGAGCTGAAATAAACTGCAAAAAATGGTAGTTGAAAATTTTTATGTTATGGGCATCCATCACACAAAAGAGTTATAGAAAGTAACACTTACTGAGTCATTTTTTTTTAACATAATCACAGAAAAATATCTCTGGCTAAAGTCAGTCTCCCTTCACTACACTCATACGTGAATACTCTGAAATTACTTTTCCCCCTGTTAATTCTGATCTTACTTCAGACATTATTCATGGACAAATCCTGGTCCCTCATGGATCTCCACTTCAACAGGGGGAATTTTGTTTGCGTAATGGTAAGAAAAATGGAAGAAAATTGTCTTCATTGCTGTGAAGTTGTACCAGCAACCTCAAAGGTGAGGGCAGAGCGGGAGTGCTGCACTGAGCAGGACAGGAGTGCTGCACTGGTACTCCTCCCTGTTCACCTGGATCATACCTGCAAAGCATACAGTGTGCAGCTTTGAAAACCTTGGAAAAAAAGGGCTTCACTCTGCAACTGCTCACTAGTACAAACTGATTTCTGCAATTTTTTATTTTTCAGCAGAATTGTGAATTAATTCAAAACTGAAATGTCATTTTGCTACCAAAAAAAAAAAAAAAAGAAAGAAAAAGAAAAGAATAGAAGGAAAAATCGCCCACAGTGAGGCATAAGGAAAGCAATTTAGACAAATAAGAGCTGTTCCCAGACCTCTGCACAAACGTTGAAGTGAACATGACATTTCAAATTTTTTGGATCAGCACTCTTGTATTTTATAGAATTCTTTATCCACATCCCTCCTATCTTCCTATATTCCTCGAATCAGCACAGCTAGAAATATAAATTAAAAGGTTATTCTTGCATACCTCACATCTGGTTAGAGTTAGGAAGTGCTAAAAATCATATGAGAGAGTTTATTCTCTCAGGTTTTTGAGCCTGAAATTCTTGCTGTTTTCTGTGTTTTTGAGAACCTCAGAGGCAAAGAGTTCTTAAAAATGGATGGTTATTCCTTGCCATTGAAAAAGAGTGAAATTAACTTTGAAGATTGGAACTTATAACTAGTTCATTAAATATTTGAAAGTATGCATATTAATGTAGAAAACAATTCACAGCAACCAATGCAATACTAAAGATTCTTCTCCCCTGGGCTTGGTCGCCAGTAAGTGCCCCCACTGACTGCATGATATAACACAACTCATGTCACATTGCTGCAGAAAAGATCCATCGAGGGCTTTGGTTTTGCCATATCATGCAACCGAGTCTCACTCTTACTGCAGATGAAACAGTAATATCAGCATTTGGGGACCTATATGTCTGAAAGAAGAAAATAGCAACCCTCTGTTAGAGTATGTTCTCTGTGTCTGCATAGCATGCCCACTCCAGGTGGAACCAACATTTATCAAAGTGATCCTGGATTTCTTCAGCTAATCCTCTGGGCATACATGCTCACAATTTCCTTCTGGGGTGGAACGGGAGCTCCCAACCATACCCACACTGTGCCTGCAAAGCAGTGTCAGTTTGATTTCCCAGAGCTGTCCCAGTGAGGTGGTGTGCAGTGTAGTCACAAACAAGGGCTCTGAGTGACATTTCTCACCCTTAGTTTCTCCTAAAAAATCCACCACTTCCGAGGCAGATGGCAGGCTACACCCCCAAAGAGGCAACTTCACAGGAAGCCTTTGCTCTGCGTGGGGATGCTGTTGAGGGGAGCTGAACTTTTGCTCCTCCTCTGTTATTTCCGCCTGTTTTATTTCCTGAGTTTCATCACTTGTATGTCATCCCATTCACATTTTACTCTCCGATTTCATAAGCTGTCTGCTCCATTCAGTGTCCTTCAAATGGGGACTCACATGGAAGTCACTCACATGGAAGTCACCCAAAGCTTTTCCACTGAAGAATTCATGTTTGCCACTTGTTTATTTGTTAAATTATCAGTGTTCCGTATGTTCTGGATAGTGATAAGTACACCCAAAACTGCAGAATCTTAAGAAAGATGATGGGAATGGTTGAATTTCAGAACACAGGTTTTCTTGCAACTGTGATAAGATTTGAGAGCAAATGGTAGTACTAACAAAACAACATTTTTGTTTACTGCATCAGAGCTACAAGTTACACTTGAAGAATGACATTCTTAACAGTGTCAAAAAAATTGTTCACTATATAAATTTTAACCCAAATGTGATCAGAAACCAAAAGAAATTCTTACTTTTTTTTTCAGAGAAACTTTTGTTTACACTCCAGTATAACAAAAACCAAACCAAACAAATAAAAAAAGACAATATTTATGTTGTGTGTGTCCTTTTTGTCTCTCCAGAGATTCCAGAAATCAAGAATATTTTGATATATTCTATAGGATTTTATTTGAAACACAAAATCTTTACATAACTAGCAGACTGATGTGGAATAATCAACTCCTTCACATTTGCTATACTCACTATCCTGCCTGTGGTATGTTGGGTTGACATAACTCAGGCAAACATTGCCTTGTTCTCTGCCAAGTTTGCAAACTAGTTCCAAGAGGACTAGCTTTTGATGACTGCCAATGGATGGTTCTTAGTGGGCATAATGAGATGAAAATTATGAGGGATTCTTCCAGCTACCTATCCATCCATGAATCTTTCTCCTAGATCTACCAGCAATTGTCTTTATTAAGAGTGATACTAGGGAGGAGTTTTGCTGAAACATCGAATAAAAACTGGACTGCCAGCAGCATTAGCTATGTTGAAGGAAAGAGTCACTGGCCACTTGCACATCTGCTAACCACTGGGGTACACTACTGCAAGATGGATGGTCCATACTATTGATACCACAATCATGTTACTGTAATGGAAAATTACATGGGTTTTCTTTTTGTCTTTTTCACTTTTTTCTCAATGCATCACTGACAGTAGTAATATGAATCTGCTCCTGTTGGAAACACAGAGGCCTAGAAAACACATAAGGTGATGCCAGTGTGTCTGCTGCAGAGCAGACGGATCCCAGTGGATTCTCTGCAGAACATTATTCCAGTATGGGTCATCTGTTGCAATATCCAGCAACCTAAATATCATGAAAAGAGTTATTCCCCACTGTCCTTTTCTATCAAACACTTTTTTGAGCAAAAACTTGTATGTTTCTTCCAAAGCATATTTTTGAGCATCCCACTGATAGTCCTTAGAAAACACCCTAACAATCTGCAGAAAGGAGTATCATGTCGTAGCATTGCTGCCTGTCGTGGCACCACAGTTCATGCTACAAAGTGCTGTGTCACCTGGTTCAGTCTACATTGTAGTTCTGCTTCCTTACTCCTCCACAGTGGTTACAAAATAGATTTACTTCATGCATGGTTTTGCTGGTAAAGTAAGACCTCATTACTTGAAAAAGTTTTGGAAATACAGGCTCATTTTAAGAGCAAATCCCTATATGATCTGGTACAAAGTTACCGTCATGAAAGACATTGATAACAAGGGATGATTCACTTCCAGAGTTGCAGGATGCATTTTGAAAACAGAAAATTGTGTTTATTTACTTATGTTTTTAAATTGTTCAATAGAGAAACTCCCCTCAGGACCACTGGGGAGAGTCAACAGCAGTTGAGTCTTTGCTGAGATACAGAACAGACCCTGTATTTGAACTTTCCTGTAACTCCTTACAATTTAGGCTGACTCCATGCAACACAGTTTGCCGCTGTGATGCACTGTGAATTAACATATGCAAATTGTGAATTAAAACATGCAAATCATATGTAAATCACACTTATTTTTAAAAGACTTGCTTAAGAAGGGGGATGTAGCTGTCACTTTTAACAATAGCAAATACCCAATAGCAAACGCCTACATGTAAAACTACTAAAAAGACACAGTAGTGGTGCAATGTTGGAGCACATCTGAACCCACATCCTCTTTCAGTACACCAAATGAGTTTTTATGAGATCTTTTTTGGTATTTGTTCATGGTGCATTGCATACGTAGGCTACTAGCAAATGTTGTAAAACAGGATAGCTGGAAATATTACAACAGATAAGCTTGTTTAGAACAACCTTTCCCCTGAATATGTAAGCGAGCATATAACGCTCTGTGAGAGAGATGGTAAGTACTGAAAAAAACTCACACCATGAATAAAAAGGAATGACTTAGTCTATGTTATTATGTCCCTGCTTTTCTGTGATAAGTTGAGCCCTAAAATGGAATCATATGCTTATGATGAGCCCCAAAGTCTTAGTTAATTTATCATCATATTCCCTTGAAAATCTTGAGAACAGATTTCAAAGCCTCTCCTATGTCTTCTATAATGTCCTATGGTGCAGAGTAGACTGGGGCAATTATTCATCGAGACGCAAACATTTTCACTCGTCATGAAGATGGGTCCTTAACATATGGGAAATTGAAACAGAAAGCTTACTGCAAATACTGCTCTTACAGCCTAGTTCCTAATCCACACACAGTTTGGTAGAAGTACAGTTGTAGGACTGTAAATATTACTGAAATACTTACACCCGCAACATTTTAGGAGTGGTCACACTAGTAGTAGGTAAATGGGTACCATTCAGCTGAAGATTATCCCCCTTTGCATACAGGAACAAAGCATGCTACTATAAACTTATCGACGTGAAAGGGGTACACCCATACAGCTGAAGTATGACATTTTCACGTGAACAAAGACCTGTACTCAGAGCCAAACACATGCAGTAGAGCAGGAACAAGGCAAGAAGTTACCAGCCATAGCTGCTTGCTGTCAACCTGCTGGAAGTTACAAGCCCACAGGGAGACACTGCAGCCTTGTGATGGTTCCTACTCCAAACGAGGACTTGGCAAGGAGGCAAGTGACAGAAGCCCCCCTCCAAGGTCAGGAAACTCCAGAGGAAGAGCAGTAGCCAACAGCAGGGAGGGTGACTTTTAAAATGACTACAGCTACTTCCATGAGTGACCGAGCCCAAATACTGCAGTTTGCAACCATTACTTAATTCTAATTTCACCTAACCATTTTGTAGTAATTGATGTCTGAATAAGAAATTCAACAGCTGCCTATATGACTGAACAAATTATATTCTGCTTATAATACTTTCTTAACTCAGCCACCCACTATGGCTAAAATATGTGATTGCTAAATTGATTTTTCATTAATTTAATCTTCAAGGATGATTATTATTCTGAAGCTGGACCACACACAATAAAATCGGCATTTTATTAGTCATATAGTCATAGGGCACATAGGGAAAAAGACATGTGCCCTGGCTGATGAATCTGGGCTGATGTATAATTTGTTGTTCTAATTAATGCCAGCTTGCAGAACACCATTGCTTCATCACAGCTGGTTTGACAAAAGTGAAAAGAAATTTGGGTCCCGTTAGTCCTTTTAAAAAATCTTGACCTTGAATATATCAAACTACTTGGAAGAGATTATTAAATAGCTGTAATAATATAAAATAATCCCAATATTGCAATTTTAAATTAAGAAAAGCTCTTTTTCATTTCAGGAGACATTTGTTAGCAGGAGGACTGTGTATCCTGAAATTAATCTGTGTTAGTTTCACAGAAAATATATACTTTTAAATTCAGTGAACATTATTACCATAAATACATCCTTGGAAAAATATACTCAATTAGCAAAAGGTCTTTAATACACGACAGTTTATAAACCTATGTCACTGAAACTACTCACACAAATAAATGTTTGCAGGAGAGCAAGAGGGAGACCTTAATGCTTTTTCAGTGAAAACTTTCCAGGAAACAACTACACCTGCTTCAGTGAATAAACGGCATGGTCAGCACCGTAAATCAGTGGTCAGTGCAAACCACCTTGAAACTCCCACTTGATAATGTTTTCAAATGACCTGGTTTTTTTCTGGCAGTCATCATTTTGCAGGTCTGAACTGTCCCAGCCAAAGCAAAGCAGCAGAATACTGTTGACCCCCTCACGCCCTTCAGAGGCCAGTTTTATTTCTAAGGTTAATATTCTCTCTTTCAGTGAGATTTTCCTTTCATTTCTGAGAGCAACCCAGGCCCGGAAGACTTCAGTGTGATGCTCAAAAACTAATGAACTAATTAGCTACATCAAAAATGCCTAAAGCCCTGGACTGAGCTGAAACTGGTAATATCTCAACCAGCTTAGATCCACCAGGGACCTCTCTTTAACGCTAGATCTTTGAAAAAAAGCAGTAGAGAAGAAATGGAGGAAAAACTAGCCTCTCTGTCATTTTCTCTCCATATTATGGGTACATAAGAATCACAACAGGTTGTGCGATGAAGCTGTGAGGAAAGGAAGTGTAGAAATACAAAAGATATAGATGGCCCTTGACTTACATCCTTCTTTTTGCTGCTTAGCAACATGTCAGTATACTGCATTCCTTTTTTGTTTCAACTTTCTGCAAAAGGGATGTTTATACAGGAAGAACTGTTTTTTTTGCAGAACCCTATGCACAACTTTCTGCAACATGCATAACGGTAAGGCAGCACACACCTTTGGCTGAAGAGAGCCCAAAGAGTTCTGTAATTGTAATCCTAAAATCCTTTTCAGACAAGTACTATCCAACAGTGTGAGCCAGGCAAAACCAAAATGTTTGCCCATAAGAATTTTCTTCTATTTTCATTTAATAATAATGCCTGTCATTTAAAGTGCTCTATTAAGACATAGTCCCCAAAATCTATCACTGTAGGGGAGTAATATGAAGAACCTCCGCACAGTTGAAACTAGATAACCTGGACCTGCTTTATTCCCTCAAGCCCATTTCTTTCCTTGCATATATTTTTTCATTATTTTTATTTCCAGAAGTCATAAATTAATTTAGCCCATTACAAATATTTTTAATAGGAAAACTTTCCTATATTGTTAATTGTTACTGACAGGCATCAGGAGATCAACATCTATTGCTGGATTGCTGGAGCGTGTCCAAAGAAGGGCAACGAAGCTGGTGAGGGGTCCGGAGAACAAATCTTATGAGGAGCGACCGAGGGAGCTGGGGTTGTTTAACCTGGAGAAAAGGATGCTCAGGGGAGACCTTATCACTCTATACAACTACCTTAGAGGAGGCTACAGAGAGATGGGGATCGGTCTCTTCTCCCAAGCGCCAACTGAGAAGATGAGGAAATGGCCTCAAGTTATGCCAGGGGAGGTTTAGGTTGGATATAAGGAAAAAATTCTTCACTAAAAAGGTTGTGAAGCATTGGAATAGGCAGTCCAGGGAAGTGGTTGAGTCACCATCCTTGGAGGTCTTCAAAAAATGTTTGAATTCAGAGCTTTGTGACATGGTTTAATGGTGGTCTTGGCAGTGCCAGGTTAAAGGTTGGACTGGATGATCTTGGAGGTCTTTTCCAGCCTAAATGATTCTCTGATTCTCTGATTCTATTTTTAGGTTCCCAGAACCTTCATGTTTATTACCCTACTGGAAAGGATGTGCATTCGAACTTCTACTGGTGGAATTCGCATCACAAGGATGGTAACCCAAGAAGTTCCTTCTGTGTTCTGAGCCAAATTCAACCTCTTACTTTAGCAAAACTTACTACCACTCTCTTCCAGTAAATTAGCTGTGGAAGTGAATGTACTACGGATAAAGAAGACAGTATGTTTTTCATATTTCTTAAGGTTTGCACCCATGTCAGCAAAGACCAGGTTTTTAGTGATATTAAAGGTGTTTTATATCCTCTGGCCAGCACAGCAGTTACATTCACACCCATTTTATGTTTCCTTTGCCAAAATTATGCTACATATCCTTAACATAAATACGAATAATTCCATAAATTTATTTAGAATACAAACGAGCTTTTGGAAAATCTAAAGTGCATCTAGTAAATATATAAATCTTCTGAGTCTCACTACTTCTGAGCAATGTTTAAGATATGAATAAGAATACCTCTCAAGGAAAGCCTATATCTTGCTGTTCAATATCAATTTCAGGGTAAACAAGCTAGCTTGCTGTAAGCAAGCTGTGCCATATACGAGGCACAGATAGGTGATTAACAGCAACGTAGAACATAAGACCTCATAAATCTGAAGGTTTAATCCCCTACTTACTCAGCAAATCACACTATATAATCTTTTCCACAAGCTTACTGAGCTCTGCCTTAAAACTGGTCAATTTCTTCCTTCATGGTTACTACTGACTCAGACACCATTGATCTGATGACTAGAAATGCTCTTCTAATTTCCAGCCTACATTTACTCATATCCATTTGTTTTATTAGTGTCAAGTGCTGCTTTTCTCCCATGTTGCTGTTTCCTCCCCTGAAGAGTGTGAGGACAGCAATTCATTCTCCTCTCAACCTTCATATTATTGGACTAAACAAGCCACAGTTTTTCACTTTCTTTGCACAATATAAGCTTCTACATCATTTTAATCATCCCCATAACCCTTTCTAACACTGCTCCAGTTGGATTTCATCTTTCTTAAAAACGGGTGGCTTTTTTCAAAAGAGATCTCTCTCGCGCTGCTGCAACATTAACATTTCCCTATCTCCACAGGAAATATCTCATTTGATACTTTCTAGGAGCACATCGCTTTCTTCACAGCTGTATCACATTGGTGACTCATAGTTATTCTATGACTGATTGTTACACACAGGTCTTTTGCCTCCTCTGTCATTTTCACTGATAAGTCTCTAGCAGAAATTCTTTTTATCAGCCCTTAAGTGCCATCTGTACTCTTAAATTTCATCTCATTTCTATTACTTGAGTCCTCAAGGTCAGAACATTTTTCCTGTGTAATATTCCGATCATCCTTTATATTAATGATGCCTCACAATATTTTGCCATCACCAAATTCCTTTCCTCTACTTCTACATTTTCTGCCAACATCATTAATTAAAATGTTAAGTAAGTCAAGTCCACGAGATTGATCCTTGAAAAATTCTACTGGTATCTTCCTTCCAGTGTGACAGTTCTCCATTTAGCATAACCTGTTGTCATCTCTTTTTTATTCAGTTCCATTCCATTCTGTAAAACCGTTACTAACATCCATGTTGTTGAACTGGACTACTAATTTCCTATCAAATGCTGAACTCCAAATAATATTAGACCTACCACATTTTCTGTATCTAGTTATCACTGTAGTTTGGGATAATAACTTTGGTAAATCTATGTTGCATTTGTTCAAGTGTTCTAATATGGTGGTTGCTTGAAACTAATTTAAAGGTCAGAAAAAATGAAATGGTTTTATTTCAGAACAACCAATGAAATAAAGACAATTGCTTGTATGCAAGAAATTAACTAAAGCAGTAAAATATCAGCTATTAACAATGACCTAAAACAGTGGTAAGAAAAAGGATAATTTATCATGTAGCTTTGTTTTATAGCCTTAGAACACAATGTGTATATACAACATACTATATATGAGAAAATATAAGTACTTATATAAACTTGTGTTTTAAACATAACTATCTTCCTATATCTATTAGCAAACTAAGCATTCATGCACTTTCACAATACAAGAAAAGAAGTTAAAAAGCACAGACCTGTGACAATGTATCAGGCTTCTCATAGAAGATGGAACATAGCAACAAAAACCTATTTTAAGTGCTAGGAAAAAAAATAAAATTGACAAAATCATGAATTTCTACTCTTCAGACAAATGACAACTCATTTTCCATGCTGGTTAGAGACTTGATTAGAGACTAATTAGCATTGTGCTCTAACAGGGTTATTTATCTGTGTATTGTTAGAAAATAAGTCAACATCATAGCTGAAAGATCTGTAGCTGTTGGCTTAAATTCAGTAGCTAACCTGTGGCTGTGGAAAGAGTTTTAGAAGACATTCTGCATCACTGGACCCAGCTTTTCCTGGAGCTTTTTAGATATTTACTGGGGAACCATTCTCACGTTGTGAGAACTCACCCAGGAGGCAATCACAATGAACTGACAACAGGGATGCTTCTAAGAGCATGTAACTAAATCAACATGCCTATCTGCAGCTGAAAGAAATGTCTGACTGGACTATAACATTGTGGGTTGCCTGAGCTTTAAACATCAAGTTGAAAGAATCCACAAGTAGTGAATACGGCAGTGTGCTGTCTGACTGGAAGGGATGTTTTCAAGAAAAGACAGCCCAGGCCCACTCCAGAGGCCAGAGGTGCCTGCTGGTATTGCCTTGCAGCCTTCTCCTGCTCTCTGGAGCTCAACAGTCTCCCCTCTGTCACATGCTAGAAGGTGCTGACGCCCTTCATGACACACTGGAGGCTGCTTACATGGCCCATCATGGCTCAGGATGCCCTGACACTGGAAGTGTTCAACATCAGGCTGGACAAGGCTTTGAGCAAACTGATCTAGTAAAAGATGTCCCTGCCCGTGGCAGGGGGGTTGGACTAGATGATCATTAAAGGTTTCTTCCAGCCAAAACTATTCTGTGATATGACAGGCATGTACCTACCATATGCTTTACCTGGATCAAGGGACAATCACGTGTAGTCAGATAACAGGAAAGGGGGCCACCAATCTCCTTCTGAAGGGTCTCTACAGGCTACTCCAGCCACAAGGTCTGCAATACTGCCAAGAATATGTCAAATCTGTCAGCACTAGGTATGCCAGTTCCCTCAAGAAAATCACATTAAAGCCAGTGTTGCAGCCTTAACTCCAAATCACTTAAAGATCTGGGTGTAGGATGTTTAAAAGACTGTTTAAAGCTCAGGAATGATGACCCTTTTCCTCTGGTGCAATGTCACTCTCTATCACATGAATAAAGTTAGTTTCTGCAGCAGCTTCCTCCTCTCCTCAGGTAAGTCTGATACAGAAGCGTCCAGGTTTGAAGAGCAAGTTTTGAATTTATGTCCTTCACCCTGGACTTTGTTAATATAAAGAATAATATTAAAATGTTTCTACAATTTAACTATGATCTATTCACGACTGTGACAGGGTTCCTACATCATCATTGTTCTAAATTTAATCTGGTTTCTCAGAATCATTACAGAACACTATGAGATGCTGCTGCTCTGAGATTATTTTGTTATTGAAATCAGTCAAGACCTTCTGGGATACACTGTAACATGCATGAAGGCAAAGTTAAACTTAACAGGAGAAATGGTGGGGAAAAGTAACTTAAAACATGTTTTTTCAAGAAGAGAAAATCAAGGAATTGATTACAGATAACAAGAGCAGCAAAATAAGAAAATACGGGCTGGAGAGTGCATCAGATGATATTAATTAAAAGATGGAAACTATTGTTTCATGAACTAAGGTATCTACCAGACTATCAAGCAGATCAAATTTTCCCCTATGCTTTCTGTATCAGAAGTGAAAGTTTTAAGGTCCAACTGTCAAGTACATTGGTAAGGAACAGATGAAAAAAAAATCAGGAAAATTAGCTGTTTCCTAGATAATCACAACCGTTTCTCTTGCTTTCTGTTAAAATATTATAGATCAATAACAACATACAGTATTCACCACCGACACAGTTGTTTATAAGACTAACTCCTGTTTTTTCTATGTGATGAGCTAGACCATATATCATATTCTGGAGCAGTAACTTGCATGACTTTGGGATTGAACCTCTCCTCCATGTGCTTTTGAGAAGCACTCTTGCATCGAACTACAGTACTCTGGGCAGGAAAGCAAATGGGGACAGGCCCCAGTATTTCTCCCTATGGATGACAACAACAAAAATAAGTAGAGTCACACAAAGGTCATTACTGCATGAGATTTTTCTATTACTACAGGAACTGCAGGTGCTAAAGTGATTCCTCATTTGCAGAACAGGGATTATCACTGGAACCTGTGCTTCCTCTAACCCCATCATTGTCGTTGCAAATCATCCTATGGGCACTTGCATTTCACCGATCTCCCTCAGTGAAGGTAGTATGAAATCGCATGTGTTCACTCACTCCTTTTTAAAATTCCTTTCCAAAAGAAAAATAAAGCAAGCAAATCATCTTAAGAAAGGCCAAGGATGAAAAAGCTATCGGTCCTGTAAAACATTCGCTTCATTTCGATGGTTTATGAGAGTCTTTCCCCTGGCCTTTCCTCAGTGGCCTGGAGGGGCTGACCTAGGCCGGTTTCTCTTCATGGCACGAGGTACCTCAACACTAATGCAAGGCAACATGGCACAAGATACTGCTATCCCAGTTCCTGATGCTGCACCTCAGTTGGCCTCAACATACACTTCACATGTCTGCCAGACCCGATTCTGCACCTCTGTTAATTGGCAAGGGGTGCCCTTGCAGTCGTCCAGTCTCCTGAGGCAGCTCCTAGGAGCAGCCACTGATACAGCAATTATGCACCGCTGCACGGAGATCTACTGGACCAGTTTTGACTCTTGGATTAGCTGGAACCCATAATAGCAACAACTGCAGTTCCTCTGCCAATGGTTCACACGGAGTTAGTTCACATCCTCTCGCAGTGGAGGGGATATGAATTAAGTGGGAGAATTTAACTCACAGAGTTTACCTTCCAGTTAGCTACTATTTCTGTTTTTCCACTGTATATTTCTTTTAGTAATATAGTCTTAGTTTGCTATTGAAGAAGAGAAATTTATGGTTTAAACATATAAATATAACGTCAAACAGCATAATGGATGTGTAACCGATATCTAAGTATAAATAGCTCACTATTGTATAAACTATCACCTCATTATTTTATATATATGTCTAAGTGCGTATGTCTGTGTACACCTACACATGCATATTCCAGACACATTCACCTACAAATCTTGATTGCAAAACAAAGGCAGGCCTTTACAAATCTAACAAGTATTATCACATAAATTTCAAAAAAAAGTACATAAATGAAGCCAGCATGACAAATAGCTATCTTAACATTTTTATATCTGGCATGCAGATGATGAGTATCTTGTACTTAAGAGTTGAAGATGTCACCTAAACAGAATTCTCTTCAGATATTTTAAACTGTGTGAAATTCAACATACCCTATCTTACAGCTCTTTTCCAAGCTACGTGACAAATGGCTATACACTTTAAATACAATAAATAACTTGCATCTAATTTGCAGACTCACCTTGCACAGACCTTTTCGGAAAATCTTATGTACTGCTTTCACTTTGATATAATATGTGAACATGTACATTGTAACCATCACCAAAAATATTTTTATAGAGTTTTCATCCCTCCCAGGGGAATTTAAAACTCAAACAGAATTCAGAACTTTCTTTTTACATGCTTCTTTATAAAATCTAATGTTCCCTCCCATTTATTAATTTTAATTTAAACACTCAAAAGCATGTGCATAGGAAATCAAGTAGTAGCCACACACACCTGGACATAAACTACAGAATGAATTAAAGTAAGAACTAAAGTAGAATCTACAGTCTGCACATTTTGGTAAGCTCTGTACTGTTAGAAGCAGTTTCTGTTGGGCATGCTATTTAACATGGCAGGCAGATTCTATCCAGCTGCTCTTTTTATATCCAGGGAAACAGAAAAAACAGATTGGAGATATATCACTATTACTTTTGCAAGCTCCTGTTTTGAACGAGTTACTTACAGTACAGAAAACAGCTTACTAATTATTTAATGAATGGAATACATAGCACAATATTTGATTTTGTATACCAGCTATTTCTTGGAATGGGAAGTTATTCTACAATAGAGTACAAAATTAAATAAATTATTAACAGGAAAAATCAACAGCATACAGGTGTAAAGGGTAAATACCAAAAAAGAAATAAACAAGTAATACCATTCCTGGGATATTTGTGGGAAGTACTACTTATGTTATTACATTAATTATATTAATCACGTAAACCATAATTAGGCCAAAAGGTTACTTAGAACAACTTTGAAAAAAAAATACACTGATAGTCTCTGAATTAAACCAGCTAAGAAACAAACTATTTAAAATGGAACAGTAAACCCTATGCCAATACATAGCAACAAAGCAACAAATCTTGTTTTTCAAAGCCAAAAACTTTTAAATGTGTATATTCAAAATGTCCTCAGCTATCATAATATTTTGGATATCAAAGGCAACAAACTTTATTATTATATTGTATTCTATGGCCTTACACTGCACTAAGCAGTACAGAATTTGACCCTGATAGTTAGAAACTGAAAATTAAGTGTCATAAGTGTTCAGTGTCGCCAGTAACCATTCACTTGACAGTTGACCAAAATTCTTCCAAGGAAAACCAAAACCCTCCATTTTTCATTAATAAACTATAACTAACATCCTTCCTGACTTATCAATTATCAATATGGGTATAACGAATGTTTTAAAATAGCTACTGTCACCAGATAAAAATATGGAAATACCTATACTGTCTCCTCTCTTTAAAGGTGCCAACAACAACAATAACAATAAAAACAACAAAACAAAACAAAACAAAAAACATACAAACAAACAAACAAAACAAGCAAACAAACAAAACGTTTCTCACCTGGAGAAGAACTAGGGAAACCACCAGCCCTCCTGTTGCAACACAAGAAAAACAGGCTACTAATTCTCAGTACTCTTACACATTTACAAGATTTACCAAATTATATTAAAAATGGCCAACCAGTACACCAGTGCACCTCCTCCTGGAGAGACTGCAGGTTTCGTTTCCACTGTATTTTCCAACACCACTGAATCTCATGGAGAGTGAGTGCTATGTGCCTCAGTGCTGGATATGCATTAGTCCTGTGGCAATTTTCCTGACATTATACATTAGAGAGGTTCATGCAGCCTGGAGATAGATTCAAGATTAACAGACACTTCTCTTTAAAATCCTAGGTAGGCGTGCCTGACTGTTGACAGAAAACAGATTTGTACCTAATGCAATGGAAGACTTAGTATTTAAATATTTAAACTGTAGTTAGCGCTGGGCTTGCCACCTGCAAAATGCTGTCCAAACATTCAGTAATCTAGCTTTGTTTTATGAGATTATGGTATGTTCATTGGCATATCAGGTCTGAAGCAGAGAGGCCAAACTGCTGGGTGACGTCTTTGTCTTATTTCTTGGGGATATTCTGGGTTTTGTGCATACAGCCGACCTTGGGATGCTCTTTGGGTACATTGCTCTGTTTCAGCGTGCAAATCTATCATGTTCAGTCTTCTTTTGTTCCCTAGAGAAATGACAGGGGGATAGCTTGTGTTTGCAGATGATCTCACAGAACAAGTTGTTTGGAAGAACATATTCAGCTTTTCAAGCAAGTTCACTGTAAGCAGGTATTAAGCATTCTTAAGTACTAACCACAACAATAGCAGCACACAATTCCTGTTCAATTATATGAGGTATCAGGTGCCATTCCATAGATAAGCTCCAACATACAACATGACAAGTTGAATGTGTTGGGATATTCTAGTAAAAAAATGGTTTATCAACTGAATTTGAGCTCAGGGATGTTGAAGATATTTTCTAAGGCTTTTGTACAGTGAAAAAAAAGGGGTTGGTTGGTAAATGACGGCAAGAAAGAGAATTTCCCTTCTTCAAACACCAAAACACAGTGTTAGGTAATAGGGATCCTGGCTAATAGATACCATATTCCCGCAGTCTTTGTAGTAAGATCATATGACTCCTTCAGCATTTTGTGAGTATTTTACCTTTCAAGAGTCTTTAAAATTAAATGTAGTTTCAAAAAGTTAAACACTCCACTGAGGGTTTACATTCTGTATACATCTAAACCAGCTGTCCTATACATTCTCTCATTATGTGCATAGGGAATGCCAATATTAAATTCAAAACAGACACATGTTCTGTTTCTTTTTCAACAGTGTGAAGTTCAAAAGAATAAGCATTGCCTATTATTAATTAAACAAAATATACACTTACGTTTTTAAATTCATTTTCAAAATGCATGGGTTGAGTACCTAACTGCATTGCTAAGTCACACACCAAGACAGAAGTCAGCAAAAATTACAGCTGTCCACTGCAGCTGCAGTATCCATTATGCTGGTATTTAACAATAGACCACAAAATAAATCCCATTGCAGGCCAAAAAGCTAGGGACAAGAATGGACTATAAATCAAGCCAGTAGCATCACTGTTGCACTTTTAAATGACATCTCTCAACTAGAGATATTTCAGTAACGGATAGGCAAAATTTGCAAGTATTATACCAAAATTCTTAAAATAGATCACTGAATATTATGTCATTGCAGTAATTTAAGAATACAACTAGGATTTAAACTTTACATTCATGTGACTTTTTGAACACATCTTATTTTAATGTAGAGATGCTGGGGTGGTTTTTCGTGCTGGAAAGTTTACAAGCCTGAAACCCACTTTCTTTGAGATGCACAGCGCAAATACATGCTCTAAGAACGGTTGTAGTTGTGACTTGTCACATGAAACCAGAAAGGCTGGTGGGCGTATTCTGTCCTGTATGTATGTCACATACCAGGCAGAGAAGGGAGGAACAAGACTATGGATGTAGCAAGAGAAGTTTTCTGGTTTTCTGTGAAGGAACATGCATATTCCAGAGGATATAACCTACAAACAGAAACACTCCTAGAAGAAAGGTAATGTATAGACGAAATGTCATATGCTTGCACTTTAACTTTACCTTAGATGATTATTTTTGTGAGTATATCCTAAATTTAAAATTCTAATATATTGACACAATTTTTGCCAAATACGTGGAACACATTCTAAAATAACTTGCCTTAACCTGACAGGGGGAAATTAATATGGAACCCAAGGTGCTGACTTGAACTTTAAGCTCCTTAAGAGACCGCAATTGTTCACTTGGCCCAGCTAGAGAGGTACTAACAACTTTCAGGGCCTAATCTGACCCTTTGCTGAAAAGATTCACCAAAATCTGTTGGAGATTCTTCTATTCCTGTCCCACAAGCGAAATCAACCTTTAAGGAAAAAAAAGCTACCAGCCTCCTGAAGTTTCTGCTTGTCCTCATTTCTACATGTTACCGTGGCATCTACTCTCAGTGGCTTTACCTGCAGGCAACCTTCTGCCAACACTCTAGGGAGACTCTTGGAAATCTAATGCTATCATCTTTCATTGCAGAAAACACCTTTTGGACTTGAGATGGCAGTAGTGATTCCAGAAGGCAGATTGATTTTTGGTACGCATTAAAATACACATTGAAAGTCACTGCTGTTTAGTTTTGATGACTGTCCTTGATGTATAGCAGTAACACGATTTTTCTAGAAATCCAATGCTTGATTTTTTTTGAGGATTTGCATCATCATCGTAAACCTTACCGCTAGAATGCAACTGTACATATGTGATGAATGCAACTGTACGCATGTGATGACTTTATATCTGCCGTTGTTATGAGACTGAAAATTTCTAACAAATGCCAAGGAGTACAAAAAGTTAAAAATAATATAAAATAAAGGTAAAAGTTTAAAATAATATAAAACATCAAGGAAAGTAAAACAAAATCAGAAATCACAGTTTTGAAACTTAAATTATTCCCTAGAAAATGCTGGAGAAGTTATGTGTCTGCAATTATTTCAACACTGCAAAATAATTCAGCGACATTTGGTACCAACTATCCTTAATGCAGATTGGGATTGCACTAGCTTTGGTTACAAATTTCATCATATCTATGTAGGATTCTCATCTCATTCTGAGTTCTCCTCAGATGTATTTCTTTAGGGATATTTCTATTAATATCACTCAGAGATTGGAAGAAATCCGAAAGAAATCTGGATTCCCTGTTGTGTCTTGTTGTTCTGGTCAAACTGAAATCTGTGGGATTACCAAGTCCTGCCTTTCAGCCTTATATCACAGTCCTTCACAACAGGCACTCCACAGTGGTTCCTTTGTGCTCTTCAACACAGTCAATATAGTCACTGGGAAAAAGACAATTACAAATAAGAAGTGGTTGGATGGAAGTCAGTTTTCCCTGACAGATCTTTGGGGTCTATGTCAGGTTCTTAAAATTACGTGCACATCATATGACTGATTCCTCAATGTCTCAGCCTGTCCTTTCCTCAAACTAGTCACAGCTGGGATGTGCCTGAAACTTCTAGTGAAAACTCAAGCATTGCAAGATGGAGAGGCCATCAAGCAAGCCAAATCTTTCTTTTCAGCTGAGCTACTGCCTGGGCAAGATGTTGGATGTGACGGACTATGAAGCTGGGGAGAGCAGCTTCAGAAACCCACAGTCCTTAGCATGCGCACTCAATGAAAAGTTCATGGGACTTCTCTGGACGTATTTCCGTGGTATCTCCAAATGCCAGCTCTGATGATTAATTCTGCCTGCAGGTTGCAGTTTCTTCTCTGCCATTTCTGTTATTTATCTCCTGTCCTATGCTAACCTGGTTTTGTTTTATTGTGAGCAGGAGCTCTTTTTCACATGACTGAGCACAGCCACGTAACACAAGACCTGCCCTCACATCTTTTCACTTTTTAAAGGGTGGCTTAACCAGTATAATTGATTCAATTGCTATCTCAGTCAGATAGCAATTGCCTGCCTGAAAGGGATCTATGAGTGAGAGACCATAGTTATTTTTTAATTTTTAAAAATGCACTATTTTTTTTCTTGTAAAATATTTTTAGTTATTATAGTTTTCTGTTGTTGTCTGACCAATGTCAGAAACATATAGGAAACACCTAAATGTTAACAGAAATATTTCAGTTAAGGAAGAGATATATAAACGTTCCTATTTGAAATAGACTTCACAGCTTAAAGACCTGATGTTAGTCATTATTTTTATATAATTCTTAACCCTCTTTCATGCTTGTTTCTCTTTTCAAAAGCCTTAATATGATTTCAGCATGAGTGCAAAACCTCAAAAATTGCATTTTTGTTTTTATAAAACAAAAACTTTTCCCAGTACTCACCTATTTCCATTTATCTAACAATGCATTTTATGGAGAATTCTGAGTCACTGTGAACTCTGGCATAATAAAGCTCTTCTAAGTTCTTTTGAAATGTGGCTGGAAGTTGTAACTTTCTGAAAATGAGTTCTTTATTGTACTCTGTGTAACTTCAGTGCCAAATCCGTGTCTCAGTTACCTATCCTTGCACAGAGTTTTCCCTGTAACTTAACACTCAAGAGAGTTCAAACAGATCAGACTCCTGGTCACATAGAGACTTTCAGAGTACCTGCTTGTGCAAGGCTCTTTATTCAAGTAGAGCTAAGCCAACAAACGACCCAAAACAGCCTTCTGAACACATGCACCCAAGTACAACAGCAAGTGTGGTCTCCATCCTAGCCTTGCCAGTAGAGAATTCATGCACCCAGCTGTTGAAATACACCCTAAACAAGGAAAACATAAAACCTGCATTTGAATGTATCTTCCCTTCCTTTCCTCTTCCAGGAGAAAAAGAAAAAAAAAAGAAAAAAGGAAGAAAAAAAAGGAACTATAAAGCCATAATAACTTATTTTAGAAAAGAAAAAGGACTTACATTGTCTTTTTTTTTTTTCAATATAATGCAGCTATTTTACACAAAGAAAGCATGAAAATGTGGAATGTTAGGGTTTGTAATTTAATTGCCACTATGTGTGCAGCCATATTTTAAAATATTCTGGATTTTCAGGCAGGTAAATTCATAATGTGAATACTACATTAATATTGTAGAATATGATCCTGCAAAAGAGCTATGCATGTATTAAACTTTACATATACAATGAGTCCCATTGAATTCAGGAGCTGGCTTGAAAGAGTACTGCAAATGACACAGTTCCAAAAATAATGAACTGCATTATTCATTACATATATAAGAAAATAGCACGGTATATACATATGTATGCATACGTACATTTTTATTATAGACAAGAGCTCTGGTTAAGTTTGCTTAATATTTTTTAATATAATACTTTAGTTTCAGTTGCTTATGTCTTTGCCAAGCTGTAATTATTTTGCTGAAATTTTCCAGGCTAGATGTTTGCCTCAGATGAAATTTTATTTTTTAACTTTCAGCAAAAGCAGTTTCTGTCTTTCTGAAAGAAAAAAAGAGGTTAGGGAAACATATTATTTGCCTGTGTTAAATAAAAGTCAAAACCTTTTTCTTTACCAGGAAGCTCTAATGCCTTGACGCATTGAAGCAAGAATAGGAACTATGGTAGGATGAAGAGAAAGAGTAACATGCAAAGGTTTCCTTGGTATCCAGGATGTGGTTGTTACTATGACTGAACATCCATTTCTCAAAAATCAGTACTTCTCACACAATAAAGTACATCAGAGGCCTCTAGATCAGTCCCCTCAGACACCAAACATTCTGCTGTACTGTCCATGTTCTCCCCTTCGGTTCTGGCTGCTAAAGTATATCTCTTAGAGAAGGAGCTTCCTGCAGCTGCCAGCTGCATAGGTCAAGAAATGGAGACTGTGCAGCAAAAGATTCCAGCAATTCTCAAGACAGTGCTTGTTTTTAAATGATAGATAATAGGATTTTAAAAAAATCAGCAATATTTCAATAATATCAAGGTTGCTGACTCAGGAATAACATACATCTCGTGGCAGGATGTACACGTAAACCTGTCAGTTATGTAGGGCTTGATTCAGATGGCCAAATGTCAAGTGTCCAGTGCAATCTCAGATGCTGAAGGGTATCTGAGATGTTCCCATGGGCCTGGCACAAATGTCACAGACATCTGGGAGACCCGCACTCTTCCAGAGTGGTAGCTGGAGGCTGTGGTGGGCAACACGAGGGCGCTTTCAATGGCACTGGCCATCTACGGTTGGGTACAGCAACCCACAGCCTCACAGCTCTACACAACATCTGAACTTAAACTAGCACAGAGGAAGAGGAGGGTTTGATCAGAAGGCCTCATTTCATAAGAAGAGATTAAATAAGAGCTAAAGTTTTCAGTCTGGAGAAGTGAAGCCTGAAGGTGTCGCACCATGGCAGCTTAAGCTGATGTAATTCATCGCTACCATATGCTTGTCCTTTTTTCTATACATTATCTTTCTCTCTCTGTCTTTCTATTCCAGTAACTCTCCTTTGCACCACCACTAGTGCATGTGCAGTCAGGTGGAGTGTGAGTTTAGGGAGCTGCTGTGGCAGGCAAATAACCCAGCATTTAAAGTAATTAAACTTCCACGGACCTGAAAGATGTGATGTAAAAGAAATCAGGGGAAAATATGGGAGAGGTAAAAGAACTATGTAATCTAAATAGAATGTTGATTTGACAAAAAATAGCTCTAAGCAATCAAAAAGACATGTAATCTAGAAATTACAAAAGAGTCTCTAAGCATTAGCACCTTGTACTCTAAAATAACCTTCCAGCACAACTAATGAGAAAAAAACATAAATAATGCAGCTTGACCAATTTCATAAAGGGATTATGTGACGTGGTGGCCTGTTCTACCACAACATCAGACTTATGGCATTTGCCTTTAGCATTGTGCACATCCTTCCTCAAGACTAAACTCCCTGTTCACTAAAGCAGCCAGCAGCGATGGCGTGATCCATCAGTGCCCTCCAGAGCCCGCGAGAGCCCGTGTGGACTCTGGATAACGTGTGGCTTAGTGTGCTACCAGGCATGGCTGGAGCAGCTGTCTGCAGACAGCTTGTAACCCACCATATGAGGCTCTCATGCTGAAAAAGCAGCAGGTCACTGAGCGTGTTGTATTTATGCCCTCCTGGTATCTCCCACTCCGGTGCCATGCATCTGCTGCTAATGATCCAGGAGGGCTCTTCCAGCACTACATCCAAGACTCCCAAGTTTGGAAAACAACAACAACAACAACAAAAGCTATTGCTTTTTCAACCCTGACTTAAGGTCTTGGCCTTGTGCACAACTTGTAAATACATGAGCTCCATTTATTTTTTCCATGGGCTTTTAGAAGGACCATTTAAAAACTCTCTGCTAATGTACTACATAATGTCCTGAATAACATGTGAGGTGGAAGTAGTTACTACCTACAAATCTAGCTACAGTATGTTTCTCAGGCCAACACGAAGGTAACTCTCTACTCCAGTTACTCATTTCATTGTGTGCTATAGTTCATGCATTCCCTCAGGACACAATTTTTATTTTTAGAGAAGCCTCTATTTGCTGACTGTTGTGAAAGGAACACTCAGGAGATGCGATTAGCAGTCACTTGTTTCAGTAAACATTGAATGTAACATATGCCTCTCAAGTAATGTGTATCCAAACATACAATTTACAAATAATTAACATCATGTTAATTAGTCACATTAATTTATGCCACTTTGTGGAATTATTTCCTCAGAGTCTTTAGGAATGCTGCCAGCAGTTTGAGCCAAAGAGTGTGAAAATTTGCTTGAAGTAACTGTTGTGACTGGCTGTGACACACAGCTTGAACAACAAGCCACGAGGGGCCACAGCGACTGACTGGAGATCACCCAGCCTTGGCGGTGGGGTGCTGCTGCCACTGCACGCGGCACGGGGCAGCCAGGGGACGTTTCGGGGGGGAGCGGCCCACACAGGGGCACAGCCGCTGCCGCCTCGCGTCCTGCCACGCCGCGCTCGGAGACCACATGCATAAGGTGATCAGCCACAGCCTGACAAATTCCTGTAATTACAGCGGCTTATTTCAGACGATGAATCTTACAAAAAAGCTGTTGAAACCAAACATAGCTTCAGAACTGATAAATGCCAAAATTAAGCTTTAACTTCTCAAAAACAAAAGAGAAGCCATTTGGAATATTGGCACAATCTCAAAAAAATCAGGCACAGCTATTCTTAAATGTGTGAGAATGGAGCTACTAAACACAGCTGTACATCTCAGTAATACAATATGAAATGTGACTCGTAGAGAAGAATAACAAGAGTCACAGTCTAAGAATTGAGATGGTGAGGCCAAACACAGTCAGAAACAAAGGAAGCTATCTGCAGTCACTTATGTTTTGCAATCAATATTTCTGCTTTCATAAATAATGATAAATTAAAACTGAGTAACATTTGCATTGCGATTGCAACTGTTCAATTTTTAGGAAAAATGCAAGAACTCCAAATAAGTAACTGACTGGGCAATGAAGAGCAACACCGATGTATGTTAATATATCCAAATTGTGGGGATGTTACAAACACCTCAGCTTGCATTATACATTCATTAGATTTCTGTAGAAAAAAAAAAAAAAGCAGACTGAAAAAGCCACTTAGATTATAAATATACAGCATTACAGGAAGGCCACACTAAGACTGATAACTAAACACATCAAGAGGCAGGAAGGTATACAGATGATAACGCAAAAACCTATGGGTCCTGAGAAACGTATTGAGAATTTTTTTTTAATCCTTCTTCCTGTGCCAAGAACCATGAGCCATGATGCTAATACAAACTGACTTACGCATCCTGTGAAAAAAACTACGCTGTTGGCCCAGGCTTGGGCTTTCAGTGTGGGGAAAATTCCCGTTGGTGCCTGTCTTGCCTTACTGCAGCAGAAGGACCTTTGTTCTCCCCCAGACAGACGCAGTACTTCACTCAAGGACTTTTAACTATTTGCTGGGAAATACAAGGCTTTTCTTCTGTTATTTGTAAAACTCTTCAGAAACAACTATTGTGCCTTTAAACAGGACTGATGAGGAATGGTATTGGCCTGATCTGCTGCTCACTGAACTCACTGGACAAATCCTGTTTTTCAAACGAGCCACACTGCAGTTTGCACAGCGTACTTACACAGCACCTGTGTAGATGAGCATATTAGCAAACATTGCCTGTGCTTCTTAACAACCTCTAGAAAGAGTCTGTACCATATACAGTGCACATTACATGCCATTTGAGATGAGGATGACACAAAAAAGTTTGAAATGCTCTATCACCTTTCATATACTTCTCCTGCATACAGCTACACACAGTGTTATCAACATGCATGTTTGTGACTGCATACCATTGCACATAGAATATTCTCCCCAGTCCCACAAAGATCCTTTCCCAGAAATACTGGAATCATTGTAGGTTATCTAGCATAGCCAGTTGAGATAGCTATATAAGCAAGCAAACAAATAATATATAATACATATTATATATAATTTATATATATATCATCATCATCATAGAATATCCCGGTATATATATAAAAATACTATATTGCTATATTCCAAGTACTACAACTTTTTCTTAGGGATGCTTATCTGGCTCATTTTGTCTCTTACTGTCTTTATCTTTTTAAAATAATTAAACAGACTCTTGTAAAACAATGTCTGAACATGTGAAAAGTAGCTGACAAAGTCAGGATGCCAATAAGAACTTGAAAGCAGGGCATCTTTCATTGGGTTTAGATACACTCTGTCATTCCAAGGGAGTGAAAAGGAAGCAACACCACTTTTCTAAATCTACAAGTGCACTTAGTAGAAGCAGCCTTTTTCACTGCATACTTATTCTAAACTTATGGTAAGGAAGGTACCTCATCTTTTCTTGGAGCTGATGATAAAACATTCATTATTGCTCAGATATATTTGGAAGTATCTGTCATAGAATATAAGTACCCAGTTCTAGGTAAGGTTTTCAAGGAGTAACTTTAATGACTCAGTTCAGCTTCTCTAAAGGTGCCAAGATCCCCGCTGTCAACATCCTCTCAAATAAGGATGTTGAAAATATTTATATTTATGTAGGCCTGGATTCTGTGCATATCCTCTCTGCATTCACAGAATTGTGGCAACCTCGTATGTTGAGTCTGATTCTCTGACAATTAAACAAAATTTTCTTCTTGTTGTTTCTGATGCTACTTCTGAGCCTTCTGCTAGAGCAGTCCGTCTTGCTGAAAAGCCCTTGCAGTACATTCAGTCATGTCTGGACAGATGGTATCCTTCTTATATTCAATAGGAACATTTCAGTCCTACCTGCTATTGTACCATCCCTCAGCCCCGTTCAGTTTGTCTGTTGCGCCCACCTGTTGTCTGTCATGATATATTTTGAGTATAAGTTCTATTACAGCCCTTTTTTACATATCATTTATTACTTGTGAGTATACAGTAGCAACACAAAAGAAACCTGAATACTAACTGGCCACGAAACAGACCACATTAGAAACTTGTTCCATTAATTAATAAAAATCAATGGCAGTTATGCTGCAGACATCGTAAGGGGGAAGAGTCTAATGCAGGAGACAGTAAATTAGTTTCTAGTTTGGGTTGAAACATCATTTTCTAAATTAGTTTGAGTTTAATTTATAATTTATATACTCTGTGGACATAAGGGACTGCTCTGGTCATCTAGTCTGACCTTGTCTACATACAGGATAGAATTTTTCTGATATGCAACTTTTTTAAGAGTTCTCTTTTTTCATTTTAGTCTACAAGTGATGAGTCTGCCACCTTTCCTGGTGAGCTGTTCCAATGCTAAATTACCTTAATACAAGGAAAATCTGTTTCCTTCAAGACTGAAGTTGTCTAAGTTCAACTTTTACCCACTGGACCTTTATGTGCCTTTGTTTGCGACGTTTAAGCTTCCATCCAGCCTGTCTTCCATGGGTAATTATCCATGTCCAGTCCTGAAGTTACAGCTCAATCATCAAGTGATTCAGCTCTTTCTGCTTCTTGGATAATTCCTTTAAGACTTCTAATTGTACTTTTTCTGGGCCTTTTGTTTCTACAGCATTTAATTATAGCAGATCCTGTTTCACATTCTGTTTCACCGCAGATGGTAAACCTCTCATTTCATCCACCATATCATCTCCTACTTCTCTTCAAACATTGAAGAGAATTATTGATTGAACATTCCTGACTTTTCTGTATTATTTGATTCTACATTCTGCATATTGCAATGGACCTAGTCTTGGATTAAGGTGATTTTTACTCCTAATATGCTTTAAAATCTTTCTTACTATTTTAATTCTATTTCTACTTATATCTCGTTGATTTCTTCAGCTTCTCTTATCCACTGCATGCATTTTTAACCTGTAATTTAAATTCACTGCTTCTACTTCCACATTTTCCATTATTTCTATATTTACTTGTATTTACTTTTTAAAGATGATTCTACAGGTCTTCTGTCAGGGGGTTTTTGGAACTTTTTTCAATGTTTTTACAGTCATGGCTTTTGGATCAACCAGCACAATCTCTTTCAACAACACCAAGGATTTACGATTCCAATTTCAAATACAATATTGCCATCGTTTATGCCAGGAGAGATTTAAGCTTTGGTTAGAAGTTATTTTAAATTACTAAATGCAGACATTATTGGCTGGTGCTGTAATTTCTATTCACAGATATAAGCAGTTCATGATCAGTAGTTGCAACAAATGGTTTTTAGATAATCAGTTAATGCAGATAATCATCATGCAGCAACAGGGGAATCTTAATGTTCACTAGGATTTATGTGCCTAATGGGGAAAGCCTTTTCTTCAGAGTGTTTCAGGTTTAACAGTGAGTGTCTTGATTGGAAAGAAAGAGAGAGAGAAAGAGAGAAAGAGAGAAAGAAGGAAAAAGAAAGAGAAAGAAAGAAAGAAAGAAAAGAGAGAAAGAGAGCGAGAGAAAGAAAGAAAGAAAAATAAAGAAAGAAGAGAAAGAAAGGGAAAGAAAAAGAGAGAAAGACAGAAAGAGAGAAAGAAAGAAAGAATAGAAAGAGAGAGAAAGAGAGAGAAAAAGAAAAAGAAAAAGAAAGAGAAAAAGAAGAAGAAAGAAAGAGAGAGAAAGAAGAGAAAGAAAAAAAGAGAAAGAAAAAAGAAAGAAAAAGAAAAAGGAAAAGAAAAAGGGAAAGAAAGAGAAAAAGAAAAAGAAAGAAAAAGGAAAAGGAAAAGGAAAAGGAAAAGGAAAAGGAAAAGGAAAAGGAAAAGGAAAAGGAAAAGGAAAAGAAAAGAAAAGAAAAAGGGAAAAGAAAAAGAAAAAGAAAAAGAAAAAGAAAAAGAAAAAGAAAAAGAAAAAGAAAAAGAAAAAGAAAAAGAAAAAGAAAAAGAAAAAGAAAAAGAAAAAGAAAAAGAAAAAGAAAAAGAAA
>VXAL01015525.1:165905-176608 GCA_013399475.1 Chauna torquata
TGCACTGAGAAATGATGAGCCATGTGCCTCATCAGAAGCTTGAAGAGCATTTGGCTCCTATTAAAATGAATTACTGAGATAGGACAGAATGTATCATTTGGTCATTTCCTGAAACAATGTAAAATCATTCCCTGAGGTACATTTCTGTGACTTTTCCCAACCTGTTATTTACTTATTTTTTAACCATAAGCAACAGTTTCATTTAACCACTTCTCATTGAAGAGCACTGTATAGCCCATGTGATATTCTCACGTAACATTTAGCCTAAACCTTTTCTTCTTCACTGTCAGCTACAGTTCTTGTCCAGACTACACTCATCCGTTCTCTGGACTTGGACTTGCGCTTTCACACACTGGTGGTTGGTCCACACCCGCTCCATTACAAGGGTCTTGCAAAGCCTCCCAAAAACCATCTCCCACTTTGTCAGGCATCTCTTTATGGTTCCACTGTGGCAAAGAGCTACAGCAATGAATTTTGGAGAAGAACGACACAATGCCTCTCTGAAACAGGAAGAAAATGTGATCTTGGAGAGAACAGCATGCCTGCTTCTTGGTGTTCGTGACTATATGTGTTTATGCTTGCATACGGAAGAGGAAGACAAGACAGACTTTAACTTCTCCCTTTATGTAAGCAAAGGTGTAAGACAGGCACAGACACACTTAAATAAAGCCAGATACATGCAAATGATTCTTACATGAAGGGATCAAACTCTGGCCATAAGACGGCTGAATAAACAAAGACATGAATTCTCTCATGGGTGGGGGTTTTAGCTGGTGATGTGGCAGTGTCTCCTTCTATCAGAGATATATGCAGATGCATGCAAAAGCACAGTTACACAAATAAGTTTAATTTACACAGTGAACCCTCAGAGCTATTAGATTGCATGAGATGTGCATTATTTTCTTGATAACAACTAAACGTATAAGTCCCTATCAAATATATTAAAAATACAGTACTTAAAAGCTTGTTCAGTACCTTGATACAAACTTTTCATAGTTCATACTGATGGATGACTGACTATATGATAGTCCATACTGAGTCAGTCCAGAGCACAGATTTGTTGTGGATGTTGTACATTTATTAACTTTAGGAAAAAGTTATATTCTAGAAATAGAACGTATTTCCAAGTGTTCCTAGCCTGCCTATGTGTGTGCATATTTGTCTGGGATTTTTGTTTAGTTCCATTTCCTAGAGTCTTTGAAGACTGAAAACCAGACCCCATTTATTTATAACGCTAGCAGACTCCCAGCAAATCTGCATGTCAGGGTGAGATTGGATTCCATAAAGGAGAGAACTAACAAAAAAACCCACCCTTTTAACGTGGCAGTGTGCTTGCCCGTGTGGGCACATGCATCTACAGTTCGAAAAAGCCAAGCCTCACTTTAGATCTTAGGCTGTCAAATTATCTTTGTACAACCTTACAGGCAAGCATAAATTGCAGAAAATAATTTAGAATAAACAACAGACAGTGGCCTCTGGTATAACTGAAGTGGGTGAGGGAGATCAGCTGTGACCAAAGCAAACAGAAACACATGGTCACATTCTGCCCTACCGACAGGGGACCACAGAACCTGGAATCCAAGGTGTCTTTTTTTCCAATAAATGTCAATGCAGACTTGAAAATATACTTTAAAATGCATTTATGCTGCATGTTCATGTCTTCATACTGTTTTATCTCTATATGAAAAATACATAGTGAAGGAAGTGAAGACGACAAGGGTTTAAAGGTAACTTGGTTGTTTTAACTTTTTGTTTTGCTTTGAAAGCCTTCCTCCTTGGACATATGTTTTTGCTTAGAACAAATAGAGGTGAATAAATCAGTTGATCAGCATTCCCCTAGAGCTGCTTGTATTAACTTTCTTGGCATGATCTCACCACCTAAGTCAATATGACTTAAGAGTTTCTCTAACAGTTTATTCACCTTTAATTCTATACTGTTCCTGAATATAAACTTCCATCTAATGAACAGAAAAATGGAAAGTTTGTACAAATGGAGAGCCCAGACATCTACTGTCACAAGAAGCAAAAGTTCCCCTCAGAGACCTGAATTACTGAGCTGTATTTTTTCAGACATAAAAAGTTCTCCATATGGTCAACTTTGTGTTTGGGAGGAATTATTCCAGAAGGAAAGTAATCTTTGTGCCTTTACCCTGGTCCTCCATATTACTAAATCCAATACATTCACCTCCCTTCTCTCCAGATGCCTCTGCCTATCACTTGGCTGCAAAAGCCAGACAGCCCATTTGAAAAAATAAATTGTGGGGAAGTGCCATGTGGATGTATTTGGAGACACTGGCTCTTTTTCTTACCACTTGTGAACACATTCAGGAAACAAGTAGATGCAAATCACTGATTTGTTCACTCAGATGTTTACTTATGGGCTTATTTTCCTAAGTGACTACATACTTACAGCCAATAATGAGGCCTTCGTTTTCACCTAACAAAGGGGCATTTGGAAAGGAACAGATGTAGGATGCAATTTGGCAGCCGCTGCGTGTCCCCAGCAGCAGAGTGCCATACAACCGTGCAGTGAGAGAGGCAGAAGGAACACACTCCTACTTTAATCCATGTATCGTCCCCGTGAGAGGACCGGGGGCAACCACATAAAGGCACGGGCTTTAGCGGAGACGCGGCAGGGCTGTGCCGCGCAGCATGCCTGAACTCCAGCGAGGTGACAGCAAGGGAGGCCGTGTCCCCCGGGCTGTGTCCCCTGGGAGCCGCAGCCAGGTGATGCAGAACCGCACAGCATCCTCCCCGGTTGTGACCCAAATGGCGTGGAAGAGCCTGCAGTCAGTTTGGGAAACAAGGCTGAATGAGCCGTGGGGACTGCGTACGACAAGAGACTTTCTGCTTCAGTGAGCTGATTCTCTTCCCCCAGAACTGCTCCCAGCAAAGGCTGAGTTTTCTCCCAGCTCTGCTTCGGTCTGCTGCTAACTAAGCATGAGTCAGTATCACCACAGCACTGCCTGCAGTCTCCAAGGGGCCCTGCCTTCCCACGAAAACCGGCCATCGGTAAAAGAGGCATCAACAAAGCGTTTTGCTCCAAATCAGTGCTCACTGCTGGGACACTGGCTGAAAAGAAGCGTTCGCGCTGCGGTGCGCGCAGTCCTGCGCCGAGACGTCCCCCCCCGGCAGGCCCAGCAGGCTGAGCTGAGAGGGACAGCATTCAGAAAAATACCAGAAACCCTGCTAAAACACACATCACAGCATTCATTCAAAGAAGCTAAGTGCTCGATTCCCTCTCTTTGATCAACACTGAATTTTCATAAAACAGCAGAACATTTCTCAGATCTACACAGAGAACTTGATTTAGTTTTTTAGGCATACACCTTTATCCTCTACCCATATAAATAAACGTGCTTCTAGGATTTTTTTATTTCTTTTTCCTGTTTGACTTATTTTCCTCCTGTTCTCTTCTAATTCACAGCTGTTGCTCCTGGACATGCCAGTCTTCTTGCAAGAAATAAATCTAAGGTCCTGACCACTTGGGGACATTGGAAATCTTGTAAAAAAATGGAGGGTAAAGTGCTAGTTTTGCTCAGCTTGCCAAAATCTAATTTGGGTTGTTACATTATTTCTTTGTAACTTTGCTTTGTAATTTCAGCTGGATAGAGCTGCACTCCATTACCATCCTTTGTGCAAGAGCTGCCTCCTGTGGCTGCACTTCTGGGGCAAGCAAATTCGACCCTTTGCTGGTTGGGTCATACCTTCAAATTTGCTTTTTGCTGTAGTGAATACTTTCTGAGGCAGAATGTCCATTGATATCAACCGTAGTGTTACTAAATAGTGAATAAAAACTGAACAAGAACATTAAGATCCCACTTTTGCAAAGTAATTATCCACAGGCTTAAATTTAAGCATAACTCGGTTGAACCGGCAAACCAGTCCAGAATTGATAAAATGTGAACATGTGAAAGTATATTATTGTCCTATTTTGTCTTGTTGGCTCAACAAGGGCTCTTACCCTGTATATAAGAAATAAACTTAGTAAAATATGAACAATAATAGAATACAGAAGACTATAAGGAAAGTAAAATAGAATAAAAGCACAGTCTCCTGGTATTATTCTAGCTAGCTCAAAAGCAACCTGTTCAGGGTAGAGTATTTGATCTCCTGGGGAAGAATTAAGAATAGCTCTGAGTTTTGTGGAGGCATTTGTAAAGAAGGATTACATATAGTTGATTATTTCAGCTTTTTTATATTCCTGAACAAATTCTCCATCTCCCACAAAATAAACTAATAAACCAAACTAAAACAAGAAACACACACACAACCACGTTTATCTCCTCCAGTGGTCCTTTACGCTAGTTTTGAAAAGAACCAAGACGTAAATACTGATGATGTCAAGACCAAGGCTGTTTTGGATATCTAGTCTACCTAGTTACAAATTCAGAACTGTTTGCTAAAAGACTGTTACAAGTCACTCTATGGCGTATTTTTGGGAGAGCAGCTGCACTTTGGAGGAGGCTTTCAGGAGCTACTTGCCCTAATTAGGCTTTAATCTACAAATCCCATTATGTAGATCAGTTTGTATTACTGTAGTTGCATTTAGAATTATCCTTCACATTGTACTGGAATAAGCACAGGACAGACACAAACGTTTTCTGTTTGCTGCACAAAGTTTTAAGGCTTGCATTTTCCAGAGTAAATTGTACGGGAGTCACATTGCTGCAGAACCATACAGAGATTTGCCAGCACTGTTTAGCATTGAGCTGATCTCACATCTTTCAACTGATCTTTTTTTGCATTTCTTTTTCAATATCTACTTTATTAGTACTCCATATAGTCAGCTAAACACATTCCTTCAATCCTATGTACATAAAACACATTGTATTGGGACGACGGCATGGAGTAGGTGGGTCAGCAATGAGTCAGGATAACAGGAAACCAAAAATAAAAATGGATTAAATCTATTGCTGAAACAAAAAGCACACAGTTCCTCTTCCCTTCCCCTAAATATTTCCAAACGCTTCATGCAAACAGTTTGCAGTGGGAATTTTATACAATTCCTACAGACTGTGAAATGCAAGTCTTGTTGAAAGCACTGATGAAAGCAACCTCCATTTAATACCGTGCGTGATGATAATTGTGCAGGAAAGCTGCCGTCTCCCATGCAGGCACAGTGCAGAAGTGCGGTCTGCACGAAGCGTCAGCATCCCTCCTCGACATTAGTAGTCCAGGATCAGTAGCCATTTGAACCCCTTTTCACCTGCATCTGCTCTCATTCTGTACCAAATGAAGATGTCTGATTTTCAGCTTTACCCACGACACTCACATCTGTCTGCACAGAAAATGTTACAGAACGTTCCAGCTTAGTTTCTGGGCAGATGAGTCACTGCATACACCTGCACTGGAGAGCTGGTGCAGCAGTGGCTCCTGCCTGCCTTCTCAGTTAGCAGCAGCATCACTTCAGCTATCACAAGCTGAGGGCTAATGAGTGACAAAAAAGACTACAGCTCCTACAGGTGTCAGATCCACCTACATCAACTTCTCATATTGCACGCACACAGTGTGTTTTCCCATAAATCACGTTAAACATCACAGGCAGCACCAGTGGCTGGGCTGGAAACCCACAAGGAAACCTAAAGGCACCATGGTGAGGTGGCAATTTCAGCGGAGCCTGCTCTTCCCCAGGGACCCGCACTGCAGCCCTGTTTTCCTACCAAAATGTTTTGGGCACCAAGCTGCTGGAGGCACTTTTGAGGGAAATTTAAAAGTCAAGGCTTCCTGAAAGGCCCGTGCCACTCTGTGGAGGCCAGCAGTCCTGATGCTTGGTATTTTCCATGGGATGGTGATGCTACTGCTTTCACTGAACCACTCCTACAGTTTCTGTGACAAGAGAGACCTTCTTGCCCAAGATGTGCTGGCTCCTCAGTTGTGTTGCTTTTCTGGGCACATGGAAATAGCTGTCACAGCTCACTCATGAGCTGGCCACTGTGATCCAGTTCTTCTTCTATAAAAATAAAAAATCCTACCTGTTCTCCAATAATGGCCCAAATCATTTCAGCAACACTAATGCAATCTATAGTGTTTCAGACCATTACCCGGAAAACACCGATTTCATTTTGTTTTATAAGTGTCATCTATAACAGTTTAAGTTTGTAAATCACCTCTGGATCCTTTGTGATGAAAGGTGCTACATAAACTCAAGCTATTATTATTCCTACATTTCACTGCTCCATAAATGCGATAGATACTACAGCTGCTCCACTCTAGCAATATGTTTGTGATCACATAACCCTCCCTCCCCGATATTTCAGTTTTACTGGAATTAGTGAATTAACACGAACATCACACCTTTCCCTATACCCTACTCCTCTGTGAGCTTTGGATTTTATGCCTGGCAACATTGCTCTGCTTTTCTGTAAGTTATTTCACTGTAATCAGAGAAAAGCAATTAAGTGGGCTATTACGGTGCAAAGTGTGCAGGTCAGTGCAGTATCTAGCTGGTAAGCCTTCCTTAAAAACCCAGCCCCATGCGGTCCCACCCAGTCCTGAAAGTTTCAGGAGACCCTGGGAAAGCACTTCATGAACAAGCTGCAGCAAAGAGCTCCTTTACAGACAATGGGAAGATTTAAGTAACAATTGCTTTACACAAGCAAAAGTTACAGAAACCAATTGCTGGTTTCTGTAGATAATTTAAAATAGGAGGCACTTGGTGTTCTGTTCTTCACTCTCCCCTGCTCCCTCCACACCAATTTTTCTTTTTCGCTTTAGTGGGTTTTTCCTCCCCAGTGCCACACTGAGCAGATCCCATTCGGACACACTTCACAATTTCCCCTCCTCCTTTTTGCCATGCCGCAGCAATTTGAGGGAGCCAATCGTCCAAGCAGATAACGAGCGATCGCAAATAACGCAAGAAAAAACGGCCAGGTAAAAGTCATTTGACAGCATCCAGCTGATGTCTTTGGGCGGCAAGGAGGAGTGAAATGTATCAGGCACAGTCTGCCGAAATTTCTAAATCCAGCAATATGGCAAAAGCAATCAGAGGGTTAAAAGAATCTTGTCTTTGCCCTTGTTTGCCTCATTTCTTGTTTCTCTCTTAAACTGCACCACTGGGATGAACCACAAGACTTCCCTTCCCCTTATTAAAAAAGCAAAAACTGCTTATGCAGCAACTGCAGCAGGGCTCTGTTGTTAGCAGATAGTAAGGATGTATGGAGATGAGCTACAAACAGTATCCATATCAGCGCAGACACTTACGGGGAAAAAAATTGTTCTGTGAACATTACAAATTCTGGCTCTAATTAAACATTCATCTCTCACTCTTCTGGGGGTGGAGAAGAAAACCATCGTCCTTTTACACTGTAGTTAAAAGTGGAAAACATTGCATCCAGAAATACAAAGAAGAAATATTTTTCTATTCTGTGACAGCAATGAACGCTGAGAGTTATGCTGACTGAAGGTAATTACTACAGCTCTTTGCTTGTTCTTTTAAAGAAAAAAAATAAAGGACGGTGCATACCGCAAAACACTGCCTTTTAGAACATATCTGTAAATCATTCCATGCTATAATACCTTTAAACCATGGATACAAGTGCAGACATGTTCCTCTCCTGGCTGAGTCTCCTGGCCTTAAAACCATGCATGAAGATACATAGCTGAGAAGTTGAACAAAGAGACAGAGAGAGAGAAGGAGAGGTGATCCCAGCTGAGATCGGGTTCACTGAGGGAATGAAACTCCTCATTCCCAGGTCTCCAGTGAGGTAGATGGAAGGCACCGTCAAATTGTGCAAGCGTGGAAAGAGGATGATGAATATTCCAAATACTTGATAGGGAACGATGAAAAAAAAAAAAGGCAAACCAAAATGACTAGTCTCATCAGAGTCTCCTTCTTGCCCTCTCTCACAAAAACACGGGATGAAGAGTAGCAAAACCTAGATGTAAGCTGCTTTATGAGAATAATTCAAGACATTTTGGAAGGGCTGATAAACTGCTTTGGGAACATTTCCAGTTTTTTTTTTTTTTCTCCCCTATTTGAGGTCTTTTTCTTTTATCTGTGCTTTTCTCCTTTTTCATATGATGAATCCTCTAGGGATTCAATGAAGCCTGAAGTTCTTTCTTGTGAAGGGGGTAGAGAGGGGGGGTTGTATCTATCAATAGTAATAAACCATTCCAAATGACTGATATAAACGTTTTTGACTTTTCACATTGCATTGCATTTGGGAAAGGCCTCAGCTGCCAAAGCCCATTGTCCGTATTATGCTTCCATTCTCCTTCAATATTCAGGGAAGGGGAAGGCTCACTCCGGTGTTTTTGAAGAGCTGATGGCAATAAATCCAAATGGACTGGAGCTCAGTTCCTTAGAAACACATTGGCACCATCCAAGGAGAAAAGACTGAGGAACAGCAGTCCATGTGCAGTAATTACAGCCGGTCCCAAGGGCCCAAAGGCCCTGAGGTTAATTTCTGCATTCTTAGATCACCACCATGGGCTTTCTATCTCCTTTGCTTTTTGGGTTTGCTCCGCAAAGACACAAAACAATGCAATGTGACCACTGAGACCAAAAGAGACGAATAAGTAGTTTCACAGCTTCCCATCTACAATGCCATTAAGGAAAAGGGCATACAAATCCAAGTCTGAAAAATGACTGAAATGTAAAATACTCTTATTCAATTGTATGACATAACACCATTGAGAGATTAAGATAAATCTTCACTGCAAAACATTTGTGTTCACTACAGAAGGTTAACTCATGATGTCAAATCAGTAAACTCATTTTTATTCATCTTCCAGCCCTCTGTTGTCCTGTCAAAAACTTGCTCTTGTCGTTTGTTACATGGACTCTCAATTCCTGACTGTGGATTTCTAATGCCTAAATAAACTATGTAGCTTCTATATGAACTAAGAGCTAGATGGAAAAAATGACCAACTATCTGCTATTATAGTTACTAGACAGCAGTGAAGGAAACAGAAACCTGAGATTGTATTTGCAGCTATGGGAGAAGCATGTACATTAGTGTGTATGGGCAGGACAGCCAAGCAGAAACAGCAACCGCTTGTGGATGAAAGTTGGATCTATCAGCTCAATTCCTGTCTCTGCATGCAGAAATCTCATGCAGCCTTTCAGATTACGCATCTGTAAAATGAGAAGGATTGGTTTGTTTTCCTTCTAGATCTTTTAGAATGTGTAGAAAGCTGAAATATTAATCATACCACTAGTCTAGCAAATGATACATAAAAAATGACAGGATTTCACTGAGCTAAGACTGAGATAATCCAGAGTGTTTTATAGGATCCAGAAATCCATGCTTACTCTAGTGACTCAGTATTTCATTTTCTGGAGGAACTATCAATTGTTCTTTATAAAGGAAAACAAAAATAAATAATTTTTAAAATAAAACGAATAACAAAAAAGTTATTTTGTCATTGACTAGATCCTAGACCTATACCTTTCAGAATACCTCTAGTTTTGCTGTCAGCTCTGCTTTGAATCAGAGGAAGGACCAGACAGCCTTCAGACAACCCTACCAACCTAAATATTTCTGTGATTCACTTGATTGATTTTTTGGTTAAGAGGGCCCTAAGTACATTTACACTTTCCCCTATCTAAGGATGACATCCTCGGAGTTTCTTCCACAAGCTGGAAATAACCGAGAATTCAAAGTGTCTTAGCCATGTCTGTATTCATCTAGCACACACCCCGAGCTAGTAAACGAGTATTACAACCCCATCTTATTTGAAAGTTGTCCCCACACTAGGAAGCTAAATTAGCCCCAGGATTGACACAAAGTGACTTTTTATGTCCATGAGTCAGACAACTAATCCAAATTTATTTATATAAATAACCGAATTCCATTTAAACATGAATAAAACTTCAAGATGAAGAAAACCTGGCATTACTTTAGGCTACAAATTAATTTCTTAAAATAATATGTGCTTAAACATTTATTGTTACTGCTAAGTTCTGAGAAACCGCCGTGTGGACTAGTGGAGTGCACCACAAAGAAGCCAAAGATAAATGTCATTTGTTTTCACCTAACATATAAAAAAATAAGTAGGATTTTCTAAATAAGTTTTACTTGTCTAATGCAGAACTCTTTGCAGTTCTTTGCCATGTTCCTAGTTTTTCCTGATAACTGTCACTGGACTATAAAACACCAGAAGACAGCTTTAATCTGCCTCACTTCTTCACCCAAGTCCAATGTTTGTTGAAGGAATGTGTTTTCAAATTATAAGAATACATTTGCATTGCAGTTTTCTGTCACTTTGGTAGTGGAAGGAAGAAAACGTTCACCAGCTCACTAAAATTATGCTTATTCAGAAGGTTACCAGAAAGACTCTTTTATCCACATGCATCTTGTGACATGGCAATTAAGTAAAATACTTTTTTATTTATAATTAGAATTACCATTTAGTTTTAGCACTAAATATTCAGATAAAAGTCTTTATTATGTAACTTCCACTAATGTTGGCATGGTTTTCATGGACGACAATTTGCGAATACCACCCTGAATTCACCCAAATCTTCAAGGAGAAGGGAAATTACCTGCTTCCATGAATAAAAATGCTAAAGTGGAGACCTTCACAGACCAAGCATGGGAACTGTTCACAGACCTCAAAATTAATCAAGGAGAAAAAGATCCCGTAGGCGTTATCTATACTAAGGCAAATATGCCAGCCTCAAAGTTACAAATGCCTAGGTTGGAGCTCAAAACTAACATTAAATTAAATTAAATTAAATTAAATTAAATTAAATTAAA
>VXAL01015525.1:178481-217951 GCA_013399475.1 Chauna torquata
CTGCCAGGTTGCCTTAACCAGAAAGACAATGCAGGAATAAAACCATGGTTGGCGTAAAATCCACATTTATTCCCCTTTGCCTTTTTTCAGCAGTTATGGCCATCTTGTTTTGTTTGGTTGGTTGGTTGGTTTGTTCGGTGTTTTTCTTTCTTTTTTTTTTAGTCTTTCTTTGATAATCTGAAAGGTTTACATCAACAGCCTTGCCTTCAGAATCTCATTTCAGCTTTCCTCTCTTTCAGCTCACAGAAATGTCTAGTGGACATCAAGGATGCTACTGTCTTCTGTGTAAACCAGATCAGACAGGGAGAGAGAAAAATGCACACATTGCTACTGGTAGGCTACATAAATACTTTGTAGTAAAATAAATACTTTTGTAGTAGGGTGACCCTTCTTCTTGTGGGGCACTACAACAGAGGGTCCAGCAGTTATTAGCAGTGTCGTTGTACCCAAACCCTGTGTGCCATCTACCTGAGCTATATCAGGTACCGCTAGATGCAGGAACTAAAAATTTCTACTTCTTCCCCTGAAGGACTAACACAGAAACGACGCAAGAGTTCTAACCAAGCTGTGGTCTTGCTACCATAACATGACACAATCATACAGGAGCACCTCGTTTGGCCTAAACGTGCCAAAATAACCAGTGGAAAGTGGCATTTAGGTCTGTTCTAGCAGAAACCTGGCCTCAACTCCAGCTCTTTCTGACGTGACTTAGTTATAGACTACAAGCTAAGAACTATGTGTTAGAATCATTGAATCATTTAGGCTGGAAAAGACCTCCAAGATCATCCAGTCCAACCTTTAACTAGCACTACCAAGTCCACCAGTGTTCAAACTGACCAGAGAGGTTTGCCATGGGCTGTATTTCAAGAGCTAACCCAGAGATCTGAAAATCAAACTGATGTTTGGTCGAACAACTCCACAATTTTGCAAAACTCCTTTCTGCCCCAAATTTATCATATAGGCAAAACTATACTACTCACACCTGGCACTGTATCATAAGTATGAAAGTCAAATCAATTCTTTTTTCCAACCCCTTTCTCCAGTCACCTACTTACTATGAATCCTTTATCACACAAACATTATTATTAATATATATATTGTTACTGTTATATTGGCATATTCTTCTTGCTATATTATTGTTATATTGACAAACTGATTGGTAAACAACACCACAACAATATTTGTTGCATAATATTCTAAACATTGCTTTCTCCTGAAATCCAATGGAAAAATAATGGCAGAGAAGTTACACTGAGGACTAAAATCCCTCTCAGGCCATCAGCATTTTTAGTGGAGGACTGAAAATAAGATTATTATCATGGGTATATTTAGCTCATGTGAATTTCTCATCAGGTAGCGGTCAAAGGCAAAAATAGCTTTGAAGCAAGTGAATACTTTAAAGAGATATACATGTTGGGGACTGTTTAAAAACTGCCACAGAAATTAGATATAAAATTTAACATCTTTCCAAGTTGTTGTTCTTGCCTGTGACTTAAAGTTATTGATGATTATCTAAAACGGTACATTTTCTCAAAGATCACTGATGCCTTCTGCAGTAAAAAGAGAATAGTGAATTTAAGAATTGGTATTAATTTCCCCTGAAATAGTCTTATAATGCTGTACATAGAAAAAATCCACTCCTGAAACACTAATACACAGAACAATAATTAAGTTAGAGATGTCTATGTTAATACCTGACAATCTACTTAATGTGTTTATTTATTTAAATAGGGTAGCATTTACCTGTATTATGGGAACATCGACCAGCGCAAAGACAGCTAAAGATTATGAAGAAAATGAAAGGACATCATTACTGCTGGTTGTGAGCAGCCTGTAAAATGAAGACTGGAGGCAGGCAGAGAGATGCTAAGGTGCATGACTGGGGTATTGTGATGACATGTAAAGCAGAGTTAGATCCAATGAGTAAATTCACTGGAGTCAATGGAGAAGTACAAGTGATGCAGCTTTAAAAAATGATCCACAGTATCATGAGAGGAAATATAGCAAGTTGGGCCGTATTGTTTTTGACTCTGGCTTAGGATGAAAGTTCTTCTTTAGTGCTGTAATCTGGACAGTATGGGTTAAATTACAGAGAGATTTTATGTAGGAAGAGGTTGGGAGTATTTGAAATGAGAGTATAGAGAGTTCCTCTACTACTTATACAAGACCCAGCAGAAAGCTAGACACGAGCTTCAACCACGTAGGAAGCGTATCTGGGAGCATCTCATCACCTGCAAGAGCGGTGCTCAGCTACAGAGAAGTTCACAAGAAAGTGAGATCCACGGCTTGAACATCAGCACACCAAACAGTGCACATCTTGTGTCTGCATCAGTAGGACAGCCTGCTTTTGAGCGTCCTTGAAAGTATGGGTCCTTCAGATTTAGGATGTCTCAGCCAAGGAATTTGGCTGCTCCAGCTTTCTTGCGTCTTACATTACTTCTCCCAAAGGACCAGCCAGAACCTCTTCTGAACCATGTCAATGAAACAGGAGAGCATGTTCCTCTGAGCCTTTGAGAAATTCAGTAAAAGTTCACCGTATCCAAGTCATTATTTCTCTCAATGCTCTACAGTCCACTTCTACAAAACAGATATAATCTGTACCAAAAATTATTATTCTTATGAGTGCTCTTTTAAAATAGGATACTTTCCCCTTCTCAGAAACAGTGTAAGATTTGACTAAGCTTGAAAGTTATCCTACCCTCCCTCCTCCCCAAAACCTGATATCTATAAAAGGGTTAATTCAAAAACACCCTCAGAAACCAGAGAACTACAGGTACTCTTGATACCCTGAACATGTAATATTTATAACAGTCATACAACTTTAATTTTACTTCTTTGCCTTAGAAAAAAAAAAAAAAGAGTGCAATTTTTCTAAGCACAGTGCTGCAGAAAAAAAATGAAGCGCTCGTTAGTTTGGAATTTTCCATTCCTTTTTGCTTCTGCCTGAAAGGCAGAGGACTGTGGGGGTTTCATAGCGGAAAGAATTTAGGCCTGTCTCCCTTTGACTTGCAAATTTTAGAAACAGTGCACTATCCATCTAGCCGGTTGGCAAGGATTTAAGGTCGATCTAATATCCCTTAAGCCAGTCATGAAGCATTGTATATCCTTGTCTCCTCTTCCTCCTTTCTCACCCTTCAAATTGTGTATAATAGCTCAGTGCATGGAGCGTTTATACCCACAACAGAAGTGGTCACTAGTGTCACTACAGAGTGTAATGGTAACAGCAGTTAGAAGTCTAGCAGAGATACCACCATAAACTCTGTGTTTCCTTGGGCAAAACTAGGTATTGCCTGTTAAAACTCATTGGTCCAAAATATGCTGCCTATGCGTCAAATATCACAACTGAAAAAGAGTATTTTCACAATACAGGCTGGAACGTGATCAGAATCTTTCCCATCACATTTTCAACACTATATCAGCATGTATTTATATGTCCTCTTTCCGTATTTCAGTTTATTTTTTCAGATCTCTAGAGTAGGTAGTAAAATGAGAGACTTAAAATACTAAACAGAAATTATGGGCAAAATCGTATCATTGTTGAATTCACTTGAAAAGTTCTTCAGAAAAAAATTTCTAAAGCACTCCCATCTGTTGTCTTCCAACCATATAGTTCTACGCTGCTCATCACTATGACTGTATATATAAAGACACTTGTCCAGTTTATGCCTGTGGGTTTTTTTTCATTGTCTGACTGATTTGTGCTTTGAAAAGCTGACTTTTTGGGGGAACGATCTAATAAAAGAGAAAAGCATACCTAAGCTAAAGCTGTGTACATTTTTAAAATTGCTTGAATAGTAATACTAACAGGTATGATTGAATAAAAACCTGCGTATTTACTGTATCACAACCTCCCTGTACTGCAGGGGCAAAAGGTAACCGTGTACCTAAATTCCCATTTGTACATGTTGCTCTTTCAACTGGACATGACCTTTGAATGTAAAAATGCAGCTTGGCTGCAGATATTGTCTCCCACAGGGGGAAACGTTGGGCTACTTATCATCCCATCAACCTCAAAGCCTAAGTCACATTTGACATCAAACTAATGTCACTGAGACGAATGACATTCACCTGTTAGGTGCTACTCAGAACACTAGCCAGAAACCAGATAAGCTACAAACCTAAAGTAGTAAGAAATCAGGGGGCCATCAAGAAATGTTGGCACTGTGTTTCATGGCTACTGGGCTCATTTCAGTCCATGTAACATAAAGAAAATACTATTATTATTAATACATCAGAATCCATATATGGACAATAAGAAGTAGTTAATAGCATTATCAGTAACCCAGCATTTCATTAGCTCTGCTTACACACTACTAGAGTTTTCTATGCACCCAATTGTTCCAAAATAAATCAAGGTTTTTAGCACAGCTCACAATTTTAAAAAATCACCTCAAATGCACAGCCTGTTTTGTTTGTGTAAAAACACACTGAGGCTTATCATTAAGCACTAGATGTCATCTTGTATAAACTTTTTCTCAGATTCGCTGTTCTTGAGTTTTTTCAGAGGATGAAATAACATTCTCATAGCAGAATCGAACCAAGTTGCTGTCTGTCCCGTTTTGCAGTCATGTTAATGGGCAAGGTACAGCAAATCAACAGCAAACATATCAGCTGAACAACATGATCAGTAAATCACTCACCACACTCTAAATCGGGGCCTTTCAAAATGTTGTCTGTAATACTTGAAGAGTTATATTGATTTTACATCTATCCCTGAACTTGTCTGTGTTTTAAGTCTGTGAATAAAAGTTGGCTTTTAATAAAGTGCCATTTATACAATCATACTGCAAACAAGACTGAATTTCATGCACACACACGTGATAAACCACCTTCCCCCATTCCAAAGCAAGAAGAGGACTGACAGCTAAGAAAGGAAATTTCTTTTTTCATTTTGGTGGTATTGTCTGTGTTTTTATTACCTGCTATGGATCAAAGAAGGAACCCCTAGTGGCTTCGCTTCTTCTCTTCTGTGCTCTATTAGCAGAGAAGAGTAATCTTCACATAACCAATTATTTATTTACTGACATTTTCAAGCTCTGGGGCTGAAATGATTTGGGTAATTTAATTAGGCCTTTTTCGTTGCAGCACATTGCTGGAGATGTTTTAGCTTCGGAAACTTTTCTAGTTTTTTTTTAATGCTCACAGTGGCATTCCGTCCTCTTGCTAGAACCAGATTCAAGGCCCAGGATCCAGCCATTGCAGCTCTCTGCATTGGGCAGCTAGGAGCTCAGACCATACAGTTAATCATGAAAAAGGGATGAGATACCAAAATTACCTAAGCTCTGTCCTCACGAGTCTATGATTTAATTCCAAAGGATGTTGTAGTTTCAAGTTACAGCAACACTTTTCTACATGCAATGGTACATCATCTTTCAATGTTTTACAATGAAAACATCCCACTATCATAATCTGTGCATCTCCATTGCCCAGCTCCATCCACTCTTGCCAGTACACACTTATTAAGCATTTTTTCCATATGGTCTGCCATAGGTTAACCAATTAGCAACATAATTAATTTAGCAGTGAATAAGTTGGCTTTGATATTCTGTCAGTCTGTACTGGGGAAGCCTGGCAGCTAGAGGCCTAAGGAAGAAAAGCAGCCCTTCTCTGAAATCCCTGCAGGGACCAAGTCCAATGTGGTCAGCAGCGTTATTGGCGCTGACAGCACAGGGAAGGAGAACTGACTGGGACAGGCCAACAGGCAGGCCTGAGCAAGCATAAATGATATGTTTATTCAGCAGCATTTCTGGAGAAAACAGCTTTGTAATAAAGACAGGGGAAATATGAAAATTGTAATTATATCATTCTATGATAGATAGATCTATGATAGATTTACCTCTGATGTAGAACTATGACCTTCAGCTGCAGCCTTTTGAGAAGAAATTCTGGTGAAAGAAGGTTCTGAAAACATTTTTGAAAGGAAGGGGAAGATATCATTCACTCCTAAAGCAAGGTTTCTGTTGTGGCAAGAACTGAAACATTGCTTGAAGCTATTGTGAGATGTAGCACATGAAAGCAGGAACCACAAGACTTATTCAGAAGCACAGAGCACACCTAGTTGAATGCCTTCGAGTTAAACTGGACTCCCAGAAGAGACAGGGGAGAACGTTGATGCCAGTGACTGATGGAGAACCCAATGAGAGGGACTGGGTGACATCTACACTGAACACAATGTCTACACTGAACAACAGCAGAACACTAGGACCAGTAACAGAGTGGTCTTTTTCCTCAGCAGTGCAAGGACATACTCTTTACAGCAACAAGACATAGTCCAAAGAGTACAACTGCAGGAGGAAGGAAATGGCCAGCTACCCCTGCAATTCACTCGGTTACAGAAGGAGAGCGTGGACTCAGACAGTCACCAGTATATAGCAGGAAGGGGGCCACAGAGGACAGCTATAATTTGTCCTTTGAGACTGCTCATCCTGTTGTGTCTTCTTAGTTGCCCTCTTCTTCCAGTAAGGCTCTGCTGTCATCCTTTTGTTCACCTCACTGTATGCAAGTGAGAAACTGCTCTGCTTATGGAGCACTGGTATAATTTCAGTCCCGTGTTTGCAGGCAGGAGTCAAGCCAGAGTTGATGGCGGGTTGCTTTGGTGAGACTGGAGCTGACTTCTGTTGGGGGGGCTCAATCAGTATGTCAGAGGAATTATAATTGGATACAGCCTTATGTAGCAAAATTGCACGCTGTAAAGCATTCAGGCCTGTCACAGAGCTGGCCTTTTAAGTGTATATTGGGTTCAACAATTTTAGCTGCTTCATGTGTGATAGAATTGAAAATCTACTCATGAAGTGACAGCTAGGTGACCCAGCTGCATATAAAAGGAAGCTTAGGGCTCAGTCAGTGAGAAAGGTAGGGAGGTGCAGAGGGAGCTGGAGCCAAGGCAGAAACTGCTAGAGCTCAGGAGAACTGCAATGGTTTCTGCAATGGCAGCAAAGGCTGTTCTGGAAGAACGTACCACAGATCCTTTCTTCTGTCCTGTGCAATCAAGTACAAAGGAGCAGTTTGAACTTTAGGGAAGAGATTACTGTAGAGACCCTATGGGAAGTCTGCAAAATAAATAAATGAATAAATAAAATAAAAAAAGATTTGGTAAAGGACTGGGTGGAATATGTTGTCCTTGGAAAGATGGCTAGAAAAAAAGAATTTGGAGGAAACTATAAACACACAAGATACCCAAAGGAGGATTTTTAAAGATTTAAATGTGGGATTATTGTTAGGTAGAAGTGAAGAAAATGAGGCAGCAGATGTAGCAAGAGATAGATCACATACAGAACCTGACACCTGAATTGTGATGCATATATCATGATAGACCTGCTGGATTTTCCGCAGTGCGACCAACATTTCAAATCTGTAAGAAGGTTAAAAACATTTGTACAAAGCCTTTTTCTTCTTTTGTTTCTCTGGGGCAGAGAAACATGACTGCGTGTAGGAAAACCCACTTGTTTGTGTTATGAGCGTCAGTTAGGAGATCTCTAGGAGCCAAGGAGAAGAAGCCTTTGGCTTAGTGCCTGCACTTCACACAAATTGAAAGTTCTTTCAATGTGTCCTTCATACCTTATAAAGCCCCAGCCTCAGGTGCCTCTGCCTATTTTCAGAAGCATATTGCACTATCCTCTCCACTTGCACTAAATTAACCATATGCACAGGGAGTCTTCCCTTTGCTGCACACCCTGCAAGCTCAGAGAAGAAAAAAACAATTCTTCACTTGCTCAAAGGCTTACAGCTCAGTCAAATCAAAAGTAATTTTCTTGAGAAAAAGCAGCAGCACTTTGCCTTCATGAGAGCTATTTCCATGCCAAATTTCAAGTCTCTACCTACAGCCCAGCAAGCTGTCTGAGTCCACAAATATTCTCTGTAGAAGTGGAAAAGTATCTTGTATCTTGGCCCATGTTAGAAAATGGTTCAAACCTTGTTCAGACTGGCAAGAAGGTCTCCCAGGCACACAGCACGAGCGTTTTTAACCCCAAGCAAACACTGGCAACTTGTGAAAGTGACTGAAAACAAGAAGTTCAAATGAAAACTATTATACAAGGTCAACATGTAAAGCAGTCCTTAAGAGGTTGTAATTGCGCCTGACAATTTGCTAGTGACCCTGGCTTCAAATAATAACAGCAAACAAAGGCATTTGAAAAAATGAACTTTGTTTTCATGTTTGTTTTATGTACTTGGCAGAAGTTGTACACAATCTTTCCTGTGCAGAGGCATCTACTTGCTCAGCTCCCACCACTTGTTTAGGCATTACAGGCAGTATCCAGAAGGAAAGAACTGTTTTAAAGTTCAGGATGATATGATTTAAACACACAAAAATCAGCAGCAAAGCAAGTGCATTCATTCTAAAAACAGTTAACATCCTGCAGTCCTCATGGGTCTGGGTTTGCCATTGCCTGTGCTGCAATACTGAAAATCAAGCCACCTATTTATGTCATAAATAAAACTAATATGTAATTGAGGCATCTCTTCTGGAAAATCCTTGCCATCACCTTTAAGTCTGTGGTTCTATTCCTTAAAAAGCAAATCAAAACAATAAAATTCCTAACCCCAACCTACCAAATAGTAACAATATCTTGCCGTTTCAAAGACTGCTTGCACTTAAATCCTGCCTGACATTTGACTTATGCAGTGTGGTCTGAGGTGAGGAAGGGAGCACTTTTCTTTCTTTTTTCTTTTTCCCCTCAGTTTCAATCTTCTGTGGAAAAAAAGTTACAGCTAAAATTCTGTCTATCTCCAATGAGTGCTATACAAATTTGTAAGTAAAAAACCAAAGGAGTTAATTTACATCTAAAAGCAAATTGGCACACACAGGAACTAGAGCACATGAGCAGCCCTGAGATAGTTGTTTGTTTATGGTAATCATTTTATTTATTTTTGTGGGCTGTATGCTTCCTCTGCTAGCCAGAGCCAAGGCACAATTGTAACAGATGCAACCTGATACAATCCATCTAGCTTTCTCTGATCAAACAGCAGTAAAGATCATTACAACCTTTTCTGCTTTGTCATTTCTATTACTTCTGACGTTACTGAAAGCCTAAACTAATATTAAATTCTATATTTTGTACAGTTATTATTAAAAAGTTATATTAAATAACTTGAAAAAACATAATTGGAATTCTAAGCCAGAAATAATTAAAGCGTAAACACAATAGCCTGAATTCGCTCCCAGTTTAAGTTGTATTTTAATCTTTTCAAGTATTTTAACTTATAATATCTAACAGGCATATAGATATTTTCCTATGTCTAGGAAAATACATGTGTACATAAGTATATGTATACGTACATAAAGAAATAAATTTACACACCCCTAAAGATAATAAATCCATCCTATTATTGCCAGCTAACAGAATTTGCTGGACGGGTTCTTTTCAATGGCAAAGCTGAACTCACTTTCAGAGTGATAATTTCTAGGGTTAATTGTCATAGCTTCCGCGACGCAATCTTCTCCACCAGCTTTATTTTATCTGCCAGAGCACCAATATGCCATGATTAGCATAAATTAAACTAAATAAATTCGGTGGGTTACTATATTATTTTATGCTAATCCGTTTATTTATTTATTTTTAAACATTTCAAGGTTAGGGATGGGTGAGCAGCATGATAGCGAATTCCTACAAGCAGCTTGGTCAAAATCAGCTCGCAACAGCTTAAAAACTCCGTGATTTTTTTTTCAGAAATGTTTAGGAGAAAAAATCTACTGTGAAAAATGTCATCAGGTACAAACTGCTATATCATTATATACTGACCTTTTACAGACGTACCCATGGCACAGTATCGTGAGGCAAGGAGCTCAGTATGCTCAACTCAATAGCAAACAGCAAAAGAACAAGAAGCACCAAGCGAATTTGCCTGCATGACTCAAATGCGAGGCATTTGTAGTGTTAAAAACAATACAGAATGACCTCTTACTGCTCCAGGTAACGTTTTTCCCTCAGATTTTAGAACGGAGTTTGCTCATCTCAAACAGCTGGTTCATGCCAGCTGCCTGTGCCAGTACTCACAAAGCCTTCCTTGTGAATCTGCTAACGACAAATAAATCAGAGACAGCTACAGCATGGGGCAGTGGTGCACATGAGGGATAACAGCCAGAGCCAGGGGCATTATCACCTGGCCAAGCTGGTGCCTCTCGAATACCCAGTCTGCTCTGAATGGAAATTTTCTCAGAAGAAGTGTGTTTGCTTACAAGAACACATGTAATACGCTTATCACTGACTGAATCTCTCTCTGCAGGAGATGATCTAACTTGAAAACATAGCTAACTAGTGTTTGATAAGACTATAATTGTTCAAGGTAGGTATATGTTCTCCACCCTATCTGTCAGCACAGCTTGTACAAACACACTGTACCCCATCGTGTAGAAATGAAACAAGCAGTGAGATTCACCAAACGCTTTAATTTGCTTCTTGCACGTGACAGCACAGTAAAGACACATGCTGTTCTGGTTTGTCAAGTGTGCAGCAGTGTAAGAGGTGATGGGTACAGAAGCAGACCTTAAAGGAAATGGAAAGCCAGGATGAGATTTTTGTTGAGTTTCAATGGAGGAAGAAGGTGGGTAGAGGAACTGAGGTAGGAAAAGGCAGTGGAACTGTAATCGCTCCAACTGTGCCTGCACGAACAATTCAGGTTTTCCTTTACTGATGTTGTTAAAACTCTCTTTGCTCTCTATTATCAAATTTAAACATATTTTTGTTTGGCCAGCTATACGTAAGACAAATTGAGACTCTTACTTCTGATCCAAAGAAGATGCAGAAAGAGTATCACTGTGCAGACACAGAAGAAGAGGCACAGTCCTCATGTAGGCAAGGACAGAGTTAAACACAAGGGTCCAACCAGTAACAGAAAAGCTCAAGGCCAGACCCAGAATGCATGGCTAAGATAAGTAAATGAAAATTTTAAGTGCCTAGGCTTGGGAAGGGCCAAACTGATCACTTGAAGTAGGTCTGTATATTCTCTGCCAAATTAACTAATAGCCATAGGGATCTTTTAATGTCTTCGCAGGATCAGCCAGTTCATTTAAATGAAGTGTCAAAGCAGCAGATGATCAGTGCATGTTCTGTACATTCCATGGTAGCAGAAAACAGATGAAGAAAACATCCAACGACAGCAATGTCCCACTAATAACTTACAAATTATTACTAACTCACTGAAAAACAGGTTTGCCACCTGACTAGCCCTGCCAGTGGACTGGCTGGTTTTACCATATATTTCCTTTCTGTAAGCCACTACAGCTGATGTTTATGCGGTAGAAGACAATCATGAAAGCACCTTCTGTCATCCAGAAGCGCCAAGCATGAATTTGAACTGAAGGCCTCTGGTCTGGAAGTCAGAATGGACAGTGAGGAAGGATTTGAATCTCTATTCAGACCTTCATAATTTTTAGGGCTCATATGCAGTCAATGTCGAGTCTCAGCCAGACCTCTTATTTTGCTCTCCATGAGGCTGCTCCCTCCCCAGATCCAACGGTGAGGCGTGAGCCCTCCTCCTAGCTAAGTCAGTAGGGACCAGAGACATGCACTCATGTTAAGGTTGAGGAAACCTTTCTGAGATCTGCACCAGAGCAGTCAACACCTTGTAGGACCAAGACCTTGGTGAATTATATGAAAACTGTTGTCAGTAGTAACTGTTGACTATGGAAACCAGTTCAAAAATACCTATGATTTTAAGGCACTTGAAAAAAGGGCAGTTAAAAAAAAATGCACAGAGACAGATACCAGATGCATTGTATCACATACATTATAGAAGCTTTTCTTCACAATGATTTTCAAGATGATATCTTAAAGGATCAAAACCTAGAAGCATTAAGAAGAGTGTTAGATGCTGAAAGCCATCAGAATCCCTTGTTCTTTCACTCTGAATATATTATTGCATCTTACTTTCTAATGCTGAAAATGGATAGATTTTCAGATAAAAATTAGGAGAGCTTGAATTGCACTCCCTCTCTGGATTCCTGTAATGTATGCATTTTCATAATGTTTTGCGTAAAGCATTCGGGAAGAAATCGCATATATTTATGGTCAAATTACTGGCAGCTTAGCTTCACAAATGCTGTAATTTAACTGTTTAACAGTAAATTAAATTTACAGTTTGTAATGTAAATAAATTGTTCTTTTAAATTCAAATAATAGTAAATAATATGTGTATAATAGAAGTTCTGTTTAACAATGATAGACTATTTTCACAACAGATAGAATTTACTCATTTCAGCTTGTATTTATTGCTAAACAACCCTTCAATAACAGAGATTGCTTCCAACTATAAATGGGTGTTAAAACATTTAACTTTAATAGCAGAATCTTGTCAAATTGATGTACAGTAATAGAACATCATAAAATCTTATTCCAAATTGTAAACTGAAGCATTAAAAATTAACACTATATGCTAAGAAAGACAGGTTAAAATAACTGCTCTATGGTTAGAAAGTTAAAATAAAGCACAGCTTAGAATTTTGATTCTGTTTAATACATTAAAAACAAAAATTCTAAAGTTGTTGGACATTTCTAAAAGAATGAAAAAGTATTTAGGCTCCAGCTCTGCCAGATTCAGAATGATCTCTGCTAACAAATCTTGCTACCCTATCAGGCTTCTCTGACTTCAGTCCTCTAGGGTTTGCAGAGGCAGACGAGTTTCAAGATAAGGGCCCTCACGTTAAAAATTCATGGGAAAGGTCATGTTTCTACCATTTCTGAAGTGCCGAGCAGATCAATGGAATGCAAGAAACAACACGGTAAGACAGCAGAAATGATTTACTGCTGACTGGCACTCTTGGAAGCAGCACTTGAGAAACACAGAAGATGATTGCCACCGCTACCCGACTTTGGGGCAACCTCTGCTTCTGGCAAGCAGCAACGTGTGGCTGGAGACACGGTGTGCCTACTCCAGCGGCAGGAGCAAACACACACACACCTCCAGAGGCTCCTAATAAAGTCAACGTGCTGGGCTAGACCAAGGTAACCCACTTTTTTTTTTTAAAAACGGGACTTATGTGGGAACCTTTTGGCTAGCAGCAAGGCTAAATCGCTAGTAATTAATTCCCACTAGTACTGGCCTAACGACTGTGTCACAGGGAGCATCTCCCTGGCCTGGAGCAGAGGTTCCTCACCCTGCATGGTGGGGGCAGTTTAAAAGCCTGAATTGGCCATTCTCATCACAAAAAAAATAAAGGAAAGGAAATACTGAGCTGTGCCACATGCCTCTGCTTCAAGTCCTACACTATGAACACGGCCATACCAAACCCCTCTCTAGTTTGGGGCTGCAGCCTGTGCCGGTGGGGCTGGTTCCACTGGAAGTTCTTCCCCTTGGATCAAGTTCCCAGAACACGCCTTCATGTATCCAGCACAACCTGACCCTGAATTTCAATGGCCAACTGCACGAAAGTCACAGCAATGCAGGGATTGTCTCACACAATCATTATTATCCTTTCGATACTAATTCTTCCATTTATATCACAGTCTTAGCTTGCTTTCTATTTTATCTGCCTCCTTGGGACCAACTTTACCTCCCTTTAGTAATTTTTTGCCCTATAGCTGAGTACTTCATGATAGATGCACTACTATAACTTAAACATTACATTTGTTGTAAAGCAAAAGAAGCTGCTAAAGGGACTTTTGTGATTTTGTGATTTTACCCTATTGAGGCTGAAGAAGGCCAGATACCGCTGAGGATGGCAATTGGCTGTCAGTCCCTCAACAGCAGCCCCACTACTTTGGTGCTTTCAAAATCAGCAAAATAAAAAGCAGCTCGTTCAGAACTATGTTTGTGGCCAGACATCTGCAGGAGGACTAAATGTGATCTAAACTCACAGGCTGGTACGATTCAAAAGCACACCACAAAATACAAGACATTTATTGATTATTTGGAAGTGTAAGTCTTAATAGTTGTTCTTCTGAAAGCTTTGAATATTTTGTTCTGATTTTTTCTCTTTATGTATAGCCAAGAGTTTAGAAAATGCATTTTTTAACTTTTTTTTTAACAATATCTATTATATACTGATGTGTATTCTTTTGAACAATACATCAGCTATCCTAACTCATGTTTAATAATATCACATTCAGCACATATCCCCACCAAAGCTGATACAAGATTAGGTATTAGCTAATATGTGGGCTAGCATAAGAGTCTGACCCTTAGTACTGGAAGACTCAGACAGCATCTTAACATCACTAAGAACCAGAAATGTTTTACAGATCGAGTATGCGGTAATTGATCACTCAGGCTGAGCCTTCCTCAGAAACCTTGCATCAGGGTGTCAGTTGTACATGAGGTATGATAAGACTACAGCAAAGATGGCGAATTTGCAAACATAAGCTGAAAATATCTGGCAGTCTTCTAAAACTAGGGACAGTCTAGCTATTAAGAACAAAATCAGCTCCCATCCCTGAGCTGTTCTAAGTCACTGACAGCTGCTTCAATCTTCCTCCAAGTAGCTCTAGTTTATTTAAGAACGCTCTGTTTTGCCAGTGCCACCTCTTTCAATTTGCTATTTCCAGCTTTAATTTTTTTTTAAAAAAAAAGATGATTCATTGAAAATGTGAAGCATATAAATCGTGCATCAGAAAAATTAAAACACATACGTCAAAAGCATTCCCTTACTTGTTTTCCAAACCACCTCTGTTGAGACCCATGTCTCCCAGTGCTCCCTCCGGAGCTGCCCACTATATCACGCTGCCTGCAAGGACGCTGCTGAGCTGCTCCTGGCAGCTTTCTCTGCAACGGAAATATTCCCTGGAGATTCAGCTTTGTTTAGTGAATTTTTAGTCAACTGAATTTCCAGGTGGTCATGTACGTGGTGGATGAAATAGTGGTTGTTTTCCAAGTGCTGCAGGGAAACATGAATTTATTCCTATATTTGTTTCCTCTAGAACTTAAAAATAAATGTGACCAACAGTTCCGTCTCAGGTTCTGAATGAAGCTAAACTCTGGACCAAGCTAAAAAGGAATTTAAAAATTCCATTTCCTCAAACACTGGACAAAAAACTTCATCAGAATAAGAAAAAGAACAGCACTGCTAAACTGAAACATTGTCCTGCTTTGCTGCCTTGCACTTGTCTATCTTTCTGCTGTGTATCTAAAAAATAATGCAGATACTTTCACACAGAGCATCTCTGTGATGCTTTTTATTTATCTGGTTCTTTGCACTTCCAGCTAACGTCCAGTGCAGGAGATCTCAGCCCTGTTGTGAAGGCATCTTGTTCGGCTTTGCAAGAAAGCAAGCTGTGAACTGCAGAGTATGTGCAGGAGCCACAGTGGTGGACTTCAACAGCAGTTCACACTTAGCTCTCGGCAACCAGAAGCTGCTTTGCATTCAGGTGATCCTAACTTAAGCATAAAACATGCAAAGCTAACAAGAAATTAAATGAGGAAGGGGAAAATACTACTTCTGCCTGCACTGGAAAATCTGCTGGCAGGGCGGTATGTGCCACTCCTGTACAGCAGACAAGACAGTGCAGTTTTCACCGAGCTTTGTAACTGTGTCACAGGAAACCTGGAGCCATGCCACCGATTTACATCCACCCTCCAGTAAAGCTGGCAGCTTGCTCCACCTCTTGTTTGACTTCAAGGATTTTATCCAGAACACTGGCATTTTAGCAGTGAGAACTGTGCCTGCTAATATCATGGTGGTCCAAGTTCAAATCACGTTTAGCACAAATGCAACAGTGCCTGAGCATGGTATATTCCCTGATACAAAGGATCGGCCATGGTCAAGGAACAAGATTTGATGAAGTTCTGTAAGAAATTCTGTTTTAAAACCCCTTATTTTCATGTGGAGTGGACACATGAAAATCAGGCTGTGGGGGGGAAAAATTAACAAATCTTTGGGGAAAAAAAAAAAAAAAGCTGCATAATCTCCTGTATTTCGGTTGGTCTTTATCCACAAAATCCCAGATCTTTGTTTAAGCTACAAACGGACTATAAAAATCGGCTCGCTGGCCTCTCTCCTTATTATCCACATCCCTGCACAAATCAAATGAAGCTTTTGCTGTAAAGCTGATAAAAAACACCACACACATGAGCAAGCTGATGTATTTAAAAAGTGGTTATCATTTCTAATCCTTTCCTCTCTCTCCAGGGACTATCATCTTTCCAAGGAACACACAAAACTCCACCACTGAGCACACATCAGCACTTATACTTGTTTTGATTAGGGATTTTCTAAAATAACAATGACCGAAGTACTCTGGCATTATCATTGATTTTTAGCACCTAGGGAACCAGTATGACAGTTGTGCAATTTTTAAAAATCAGTGAATAGCCAAGACCAGTTCTGACAAATATTTGCACTCACTTAATCTATTTCAGAGGCCTTGTGAAATGAACTACAGTACATGGGGATGCTTTTATCATTTCTTTGTAGATAACCCAGGTCCCCATGTACAACCCAGAACAAGAAAAGTGGTCACAGATGATAAACTTCTTTCTGAGCTCTCCTTGCAGGCAATGGGACTTGGTTGGGATTTGGGATTTGGGATATTGGCTGAGATGTCCAGTTCCCTGCCAATTGTTCCAGGAAAACAATGCAATTTTAGTTATCTGATTTAGACCTATCCAAATGAGTTTTCCTCAACCACTCTAGACAATCAAGCTTAGATTCAAGCATGAGGGGACTAATACTCATCTCACTGGGTGTAAATCTAGTCTTGCAACTTGCCCCAAGCCAATGAGTTATAACACTGGAAACCAAATGTGAGATCGGATTCACGCCTCACCTCCTAGAATTCCTTCTTTTAAATGGGAACTTTTCCCCACAGGATGAAATTCATCTCAGAAGATTAAAGTATCAGCCACTGCATTCCCTGATTTCAATCTGATTTGTTACAGATTTGAGCCAAATACTAGAAAGTTAGACTCAGCATCAGCAGTGCTCAGAGGGAGGTTTAAATGTCCCTCTTCACACTGTGCACATTAAAATTTTGTCCTAAGACTTTGTTTTATAAATAAAAATGCAGACATGAGTTATGATTTTAGTCTCTTGAAAATACACACATACGCACACGCAAAGAATAAGGAACAAAAATACAGCACTTAAAATAATACACAGATTTCTGACTGCTGAATGGAAAAAGGCGCTTCTTCACTGTGGGCTTGAGCACAGTGAGTCCTGCACTCATAGCTGTGGCTGCTAGGTCAGAAGAATGTGCGCATTTCATATCATGTGTGACTTTTAACTCTTGTAACACACAAAATGCACTACGCTGTTCAGCTTCTATCTATTTAACCACATATTAAGAGCCTCACCCATTACACAAAGGCAGCATGCAGTTTACACAGTATGGGGTAGTGAGAAATAACAGTGCACTCCCTGCCAGCCAGTGGTTGGTCTTGAGAACAGCGAAGGACAGAAAATGGAGATGAACCCACTAATGCAAAAAGTCTTTACTCTTTGTAAATCTTTAAGTGCTGGTAAACAGCAAGAACAGCACTTTAGAAATAGCCACAGAAGTTTGGAGATTATGAAATATCAAAACAAAATCTACTCAATTATCAAAGCCATTTACATCTGTAGAATTTTTCCTGCAAATAAGCTCCTCCCGTTTCAATTTTCTCTGTCCTTTTTCGGGCATTAGAATACATAAAGCGAAGACTCAACCCTGGTTTGCTTCTGAAGCAGCACAGACAACTAGCTGTTTGAGAAAACTAAACTTAATTGAACATGGATATGTATTTTAAACAAATGGAAGAAAAAGTGAAAAAAGTGACATTAGGGAAGGAGTAAACACTGCATTCCAGCAAATTCTGCTCTCTTTAGCTAAACGAAGTTGTCAGGGTTTTTTACTTGGCAATTTCTGTTAAATAAATAATTGGATAAAACAAATAAAAACAGAGGTAACACCTGCTTAGTTTGACATGAGCACAGAGAAGAATCAGATTCAGCCTTTAACAGCTGCCCTGAGGTGCCTGCAGAATCTCAGCAAGGTAATTCTCACACCGTTAGGCCAATTTTCAATGGACTTCTGTCAGTTGAACAGTTGATAAAGCCGTCTGGACGATCAAATACTGCACAGTGGAAAACACAGAAAATGGTGAATGTATGTAAGCCCAATCAGTCTGAATGACAGATCTGCCTCCTCACTGCCTAGTTTTTTGTTACTGTTTTTGACAGCTATATATATTCCATTTTCAACAGAGTTCAAAGTCCAGACCCTATCTATATGGCATTTTTAATTCACATCTACACAAATGTCATGGCATTTCTCTAGGGGAAAAAGTGTAGAAGTTGATTTTTGTGTCAGCTAATAAAATTATTGTATAATTCATTCACTTATTCATTCACTATTTCCTTAGCCATGTACATATGGATACCTAACAGTTACAAGACAAATGACAGACATAGACAAGATGATGCAGTCTATAAAGACTGTCACTACTACCTAAAAAGATATGAATGAAAAAGTGATATGGAAGATTCTCAGTCTTTCACAAGGACCTAGCAGGTTACCTCTCCTGTTCAAAATGAAACAGCTATGAATCGCTAACAGTTTAGCCTCACAAATCCAGTGCACAAATGCCATGTGATTGAACAAGCACTGCCCTTTTCTATCAGGTATCTAATAACAGAGACACCAGCATTTATCTTCTGCCTCTAAGAGGCTTTCTCACCTACAAGAGATATGGAAATATAGACCAAAGGTATCCTGGATGCTAAGAACTTGACTGGTGAAAACGCTGGCCATTTGCATGACAAGCTTGTTCTATGCCACAGACTTGCTCTCAGAATGTGCCTCGATATTCAAGTCTGCATTCAAACGGAGTAGTGGCATCAGCCACCTCACCTCACTGTAGCTCATCAAGTGCATGTGGCATTTATTTTCTCTGTGTGCCTTTGACAATCCTCCCCTCAACCACACAAGTAACTCCAAGTATCTTTCATGGACTTTTGTGGAAGCTTCTGTGGTTTAGTATTTTGAAAATGAGGGAAATTTTCTAAGGCCTTAAATACATGTTCTAGAAGATATTCCAGGAACCTGTTGTTGAAACCCACTGTCCATGTTCATCATCCTCACAGTCTAACATGAAAGCACTGCCTCAGTAATAAGGCATGCAGATACAAGAAACAAACATAAATAGGACTGGTATGGCAAGTAAAGACAAGCACTTCCTTGCAATCACGATGACCAAAATTCACCTCTAATTCTACCTATGATGTGGATGGACATCTATTTCCAAGAGAGTCAACTAGAAAGTATGTGCAGTTGACTAGTGCAGAAGATAACTCTCTGATGAGCCTGGAAGCTCCCTGAGTATGTGCAAAGGCATTTAGTTGGATGAACTGTTGGATACTCATCTCCTGGGCAGCCTCCACTGTGCTGCAAAGTTTAGGTAATCAAAGGCAATCAAAGAAGGCATCTGATCTTGTACAACAGAACAAATCTTACCTGAATTTACATTCACAATCTGAGTAGACAAGAATGTGATCCTTTGCTAGCTGCATCCTTTAGACCTTCTCCACTTGTTGAAGTATCTTCAGTCACAAATAATAGCAACGGTCAGCAGCTTTATTTAGTGCATACAATACAATGTTTGCACAGTACTCTCTGCAGTGGTTTTTGTTTATGAATTAAAGAAGAAAAATCTTGCTCAAAAGAGCACAAATCTCAGAATAGCTACTAAACAGGAATCACTGAGAACAGAATTTTTCACCTACAAGATGATAAAAGTGGCAGAGACAAAATAAATGAGAGCATGGTAATTTTCCTCATAAAAACAAGAGGGTTATATGATAAAAAGCCAACAAAGACTGTGTGCTGAAATGGAAACTGTCTTTTCTCCATTGATAATGTGACGCAGTCAGACATGCCGTAGAAGATTAGAAGTAACCTGCAAGGTTTTATTACCTTTGATTTTTAGCTCTGTGCTACATAAAATTAATTTGTATTTTGCTGTAGAAAATGCAGGATTAATGATGCCAATGTGGAAGAGAGATTTTTGCCTGTGCGAGTTCCATGAATTCTTCTCAGAATTCAAGCAACACTTACAGCAAAAGAAAAATATCAGATTTGTGTTGTATGGTGATATAGAACTCACAAGAAGTCCAGTTTAGATCACGGAAGCTTTCCAGCTTTTGGTTACACAGCTAGACCTCAATGACTTTGATCTTAAAAGCAGGTTGGATCTCTTAGAATAATAAGTAACTTAGCGTGGTATTTTACAATTTTGCTGATCCTGAGTAAACAGCAGTTCCCATGGTATTTGGGAAATATCCCAGTGCTTTCACTCCAAAACCAGGCAAAATGTGGCAAAGGTGGCAATAGCACAGGAATAATTGAAATAAGTAACAGTAAAAGAAGAGGTTAACTACAGAAGTAATTTTGTGACCAGGCAGTGTCTTGTCCAAAACTTTAGAAAGGGTGGTCAAAAGAAAAAATCTGTTTTTGTAGCGAAAATTCACAAGTTATAACTCAGAGGATTTGCTTTTTCTTCCTAGCATCTATATACAACTAGAGCAAGACAATTCATCTTGCACTCATTATTTTCAGAGTTTTTAGAATACTACTTATCCAGCTCACTGTATTGCCTTTCACAGGAGTTAACACCTCAGAGCCCTCAAAAATGACATTAAGAAAAAAATCTATCTTAATGTTTACTTAGAAAAAACCAACACAACAGTCTGGGGAGGATCATCGTTTTGCTAAGTTTTCTTGCACATCTGTTATAAGCCAAACATTCAGCCTCAAGTACATCTTAGAAATGAACACACAGAAATAGGTATTTGGGATCTGTTCTTCTCCCACCTCCTTCTCCAGTGTCTACCCCACTGGTAGACATTACAAACACTTACAGCCCTTTACTCTTTCCCCATGCCAAGCATAATGCCCCTTGGGGTCTCATGTCCCCTACCTCCTTGACCAGCCCCAGCAGCGACCCTCGAGCTCCAGCTAGAACAAGAACTTGCCCCTGTGTTAGGGCCCCCACCGACTCTTCTCATGCACTGGAGAGGAGGGAACCAAGTGGCAGGAAACTGAGAGGTTGGAGGAGCTCAGATGTTCAAATACCACAGAAATGACAATAGGAAAACTGTTCCCAATGGAGTTTTGTGTCAAAGTTGTAGATTGAGACATTTTCTGAGACTCCAAAATGTGGCACTCTCCTAAATCCAAACGAAGCTTTTTTCTACCTACGGAAGCATAACACTGATGAATGCCTGTGTCCCACTGACGAATGCCTGTGTCCCACTAAACTTAAAAGAAATAGCAGTCTCTCCAAACTTCAAAGGAAATGCAGGTGATCTTCAGTAAAATTCTGCATAGGAATGCACTGCTATTTGAACACAGAAGGGAGGTCCAAACTGAATTGTGTAGGAGGTTTCTTACTTTGACCAAAATTAGAAACACCACCACCACCAACCCCCCCAAAAAAAGAAAACTAGACAAATCCAACTACCTTTTAACAGATGGCTCAGCTGGGTGGGATGAATCAGTAAAGTGGTACTTCCAAAGCATTTCAAGGATCCTGGTAACTAAGTGTGAAAGTGTGCGGTAAGGGGAAGAAAGGCTCCTGCAAAGGTTCCTGAACGGGAAAAACCTCTGGGTGCTTCCTACCAAGAGGCATGGAGCAATTGTTAGAGCCAGTTCAGCCTTCCTTCCACATGGGAATTAGGGCAGTCCCAGAGGCTGCAGAGAGGCACTTTTGCAAGTCATGTAGCATGGCACTGTGCACTGACAGCTTACGAGCTGCTCAGGGTAATGAGTGCTTCGCGGGGGTGATGCAGCAGGCCAGGGCCCCTTCCTGCCCTCTCCCACTTTCATGTTCTCAGATTATGCACGAGGTCAGGATGTGAAAGCGTATGAGGGAACTGGGCACTCAACTGCGATACAAAGACAAAAAAGAGTGGACTACTTAAGATGTCATGTTAAGCAAAAGCAAAGGAGGACTTTGAAACACCACTACCCAACCCCCTGTACTTTTTTTTTTATATTTTGCTTTAAGTAGAAAATTGGACTTTCCTACTCTGCAGCATGTCTAGAGCACTGGGTGGAGGACTCTGACGAGATATACCTTTAGCAAAGTATCTTATGACCTTTCAGCCATCCTGAACTAATTTTCATTGCACTTTTGGCAATGGATAAAATTGGGTTGATTTCAAATAAAAGGATGCTCTCATGTGGTCCATGAGAAAACAAATAAGAGCTTGAGTCGCTCCTGACATGTCTTGAGGAATTCAAGGCATCAGATTTAATAGTCTATATTAAATGTATTATCCCTGAGATAACTTCTGGCAGTTTTGAAGCACCTGAGAAAATACTGTGGATTGGAAACTTGAGAAAGATCATCTTCAGTGCCACTGCAATTGTAAATAGTAATGATGGCAGACAGATGAAAGCTTCTGTGCTGTTTTGAAAGAGAAATACATTACAGAAATCATAAAAGCATCTTCAGTGACAGCAAAGGAATCTATACAAAAGCACTGCAAGAATAAACAGGATATTAGCTGAGATTCATTATTGCTATCTTTGTAGATGTCTATATTTAAGCTAGTTCAGAAACAGGATAAATCTGATTGTTGCTATTCTCAGTAAGCACCAGGCATCTAAGACCTGAAACAGGAAGTTAGATTTCATCTGGAGGAAGAGAAAGAAGAAAATGTAACTTTTAAGGAAGGTTTCCGCTGATTTAAGTCTGTTTACAGCTCTCAGCAGTCCCACAAAACAAGTCTGAGCTACATTTGAAATATCAAAGAAAGGAAGAAACCTCCCTTAGAGGATGTGTAGCCATTCTCATGTCATCCAAGGAAACTTCTATACTTTGTCTCACATCATCCAAGGAAACTTTTGCATGTTTTGTTAAAAGATTCTTGTGTTACCTGCCATCTCTGCAACACAAACCATGTCTCTCTCTAGTCTGGAATTAAAAAGGTGGTATATATTGTTCTTTTTTATAATTATAATGAATAAAGAGGGGAAATGGCTAGGCAAGAAAACATTATATACTCCTTCAATTTGTGCTGAAGCAAGGAGTTCTTGCCGTTTAGGTAGCACTGGGTGGAACTCATCCAAATACGGGCAACGAAGTATGGCATAAGTTAAAATATAATAGTAAAGATAAGAAAATGGAAAAAGAGAGTGGCAGTCGATCCAAAGGGACTGCTTGCTTCAGTCCAGAAAATCTAAACTCAGTTAAATTTCCAAACCAATATTTTGATGAAGAGTGCTGGAGCTCTGCCATGAATTAATGAGCAGATTATTTTTCTTAAAAAGATACAGAGCTAGCTGGACACTAGCTTAACAAGGTAATTATCAAATGAAAGAGAACTGCTGTACTGCTGTGAACCTGCATAAAGAGTCTTATAATTACTGATGTTTTGGCCTATCTTTGTTTTAAAAGAACCATGCATTTTAATATCTTTGCATAAAATATGTTCAGCAACGATGCCTGAAATAGTAGATTTACTTATATATAATCAATCAAATATTATCTTTCTTAGACTGCTTTTCAAATAGGAAGAATATATATGCATGACATCTTACCAAGTCTGTTGTGCCAGTAACACTGGAACATTAGTAATTATTTTATGAAAAAGCAGAACTCAAAGTTTCATGAATAAGTTCATAAATGATGGTGAGACTGAATAAACAGCACAATGTTGTTTCAGAGAGCATTTTTTTTTTCAAATGGCTGTAGATAATGGCAGTCCTTTGGACATACTCTTGAGAAGTTTACATGAACACTTGTAAAAATGACTGTAAGCATACTCCGTCTCTGCGAATTCTGATCTTTGCCCCTTTGCACCATCACTGCATAGGTGAGACATATGAGTATAAATCAAAAGCACTGTTTTGCCCAAACACTATTGACTTGAACTTTTTTATATTCAGTTTATTGGGATGTTATTTTTTCATTGCTTTGTTTATAACTAAACTGGCTAGAAATATCAAATAGCACATTTCATAAGTAAAACACTGATAAAAGTCAGAATATAACTATGATTGTATAAAGAAAGCAAAGAAAAAGACAGGCGCTTGAAGAGCTGACAAATATCTATAATGTTCTTCAGCGACAGTGAAAGCCGGGTGGTAATGTATATGCTATCATAACATAGTGGTCTGATTCAGGATCCCAGCTCTTTTCTTCTTTTCTAACGTTAAACCATTTCAAAATTTCATGGTAAAGGACTCATGGTTGTCCCTTTCAATCCTGCTGACTTTCACTCACAAATTCAAAGCACACAGAAGAAGTATAGTTTAGATGCTATCAACAGGTCTAGAGAAATGTGTCACGTCTGTTGAGTAGATGTATCAGTTTCATAAGGACAAATTGTAACAACCCTGATTTTAAAAAAGAAGTGACAGAAGTGGAATACTCCATTAGAAAGACATGTAAGCCATAAAACTCTCACATGCCAATATTATCTCATTACACCCTTGCTTAAAAATGGCTTTAACATGCTCTCTATAAATAATGTTATTTATTATCTCTGCATATTAACTAGCACTTTCAGTAGACATTAAATTATCTGTAAACAATGATTCAACTTAAACAGAATTGAAGGACTACCTCATGCTACATTGTATATACAAGCAAAAATCAAATACTGACATCCTCTTCCTTTCTTGATGGGGATCTAAAGGCTGGGTCAGTCCTTCTTTTTCTCCAGAAGTGGCAGTTCTGTAATGATGAGGGCAAGGAGAGAGCTGATCCTTGCTAAGTGTCTAGGGGGACGTGTTTTCATGTAGCAAGATGCACTAGTGATGCCCAGATCTAGAAGATGCTCTGCTCCATGTGTTTGTGTCACAGCTTTCACTAACCACTTCTGCTTAGAAGCTACGCTGCTGTTTTCCGTATTAGTGAACGCGGTCCCTATGGACATCTCTTTCATCCTTAATACTTTTTTGTGTGCTGCAGTGGAGCTTGGGGTGACAATACAGATCAAGATGACCAGGTCAGTATTCCTCAGTTTGGGACAGCAGTGACTTGCCAAAGACAGGCAGTCATTGATCCTAATTCTAGTAGTTGCAGCAAAAACTTCACGGAGCTAATGTTGCATTGCAGTATGCTCAGATGCCAGGGGAGGTGCAAATTGAAGCTGATGGTACAATCTTAATCCTGCTTCCTTGTGCATCTGTACTGCAGTAATGCAGACTGTAATTATGTGATCACATATATTTGCAGAAATGAATCTGGTATTATACAAATTTACGACAATGCAGATATATGCGTGCACCTTTCTACAATCAAGAGACATATCAAGGTATATTAATACTAATTTGAAGTCATGGCAGTCCACAATATTTTTACTGACATTTTGGTTACGTTCTTTCGAAAAAGTTATTGCTAGGATCAGTTAAAGTTATATTTATTATATCTGAGTTCTACACTGTAGAACCACAACATCAGATTCTAAATAGGTCTTTTATCTTTGTTATTCTTAAACAGAACTGAGGGGGGAAAAGAAGCTTCAGAAGAAGGCATTTGGGGCTTTCAAAGAATGCGAAGAACATGCATGATCCCATTCCCTGAGCGATGGGATTTCTCCACAGCACCCTAGGACTGTCAGCTCTGGCAAATTGCTTGACCCAGCACGGGGAAGTGGGTCTGGAGCTGAAAACCCAGCTACTGCTGAGCCTGGCTACTGGCTTACACCAAGGAAGCACCAGCAGCACCAGAGGAGCAGAGACACAGTTGAAGAACAAAGCTGCAGATCTCACCAAGACTAAAGTAAGAAACTTTCATGAAGAGGGTGGGAGGCAGCTTGATCAATAGTCTACCCTCTCCACAGCTCTAGAAGAAGAAAACTGAACAGGTGTTTGAGGAAGAGGAATTGCCATCAGACCAGAGAAGAGCATTACCACAGGAACATGAACAGGGCTGAAAGTGTAGAATGGACTTCTCCAGGACTGACGTGCTTCTTTTGGAAGCAAGAGAGAAGACCAGTGGGTTATTGACTATAAATTACAGCAAAAGTAAAAAAAAATTTAAAAAAACACATTTTTTACCCATGATGCCAGACACAGCACCTGGCAGGATGCCTAATGAAGGCATTATCACAAAGGAGTTCCTCCACCCCTGAGGCCAAATTCAAACTCATGTTTTGGCTTAGCCGAGGAGGGCTCTTCTGATGTCAGCATCCAAATCACCCCCATTTTCCATACCTTGGTCTGCAGTGCAGAGCAGTCTTTGAGCTCACAGACTGGATGGATGCCTTTCACAGGAGAGAAATCAGATGGCTCCACAAGTGCACCTAATGCACTCCAGCCATTAACAGGCATTTAGTTCACCCAAGTGGACTCTATCTAGTCCAAAGTGAACCCCTGCCAAACGTGTTTCGTGTGGGCAACACGTCCTGAGCACCAGCTATTTTGCTCTACACATCTTCTCCTACAACACAGCACTACTTACTAATGTAGCTATAGCCTCCGGCTGCTAGCACAACAAATTGTAACCTTGAGCCCCTCAGAGTGCTAACAGCACAGCCTCTACCTTGCTGGAGGTGGTTGGAGATGCTGGATCACCAAGTTGGAATGCACTGTCCGGACTTTTCTATTTATTCAGGTACCTTCCCCCTACTATAATACAGCTGTACATAAGTTCACATCATATGTCATGCACATTTTATTAAGCTAAGTCAAACCCTTCCCTCAGTATATGATATCCTCTAGTTTCATTTTCAACCTAAAACTACTAACCAGTTCAATTTAATTAGTTGTGTATGCATGAGGAAGAAAAGCAGACTATTGAATAGAAACAGCCTGAAAAAGACAGATACTCCTTTGTTTTCCAACTTGATAAACATTTTCTTGGTGCAAGGCCACATTTTGGTACAACATCTCTTTGGACTGATTTTTTTCTTTTTCCCTTTTTTTTTTTTTTAATAACCATGACCTGGAGCATCCCTTTGGGTTATAGAATTTGATGCACAGCCAGCCATGCATGTGCAACTGTCCCTAAGAGCCAGGCCTCAGCAGAAAAGCTGGTGTGTGTAGGATCTTGAAACAAAAACAGCTGTCAAATCAAAGCTAATTTGCCACAAAAGCAGGCACTGATCCTCAGTTAGGGCATATCAAGCTAGTTTGAGTTCAGGATTGTTTAAAAAAAAAATCATAAGGATTTGATTTTATAGAAGTGTATTTTTAATCTCTCTAATTTCATTTAATAATGGATGAACTGATTTTCCTTAAGGCTGAAAGGCAAGGGTGGAAAAACAATAGACAATATAAGTTCTTGAGAGTGAAAAAAGTTTGAAAGTCTCTAAGCAACTAAAAGAAGGAAGGAAACACAAACAGTTATACAGCAGGCTGTTGCTATCACGTGCCATCAAAAATATGTTATTTAACGCTCCTTGGACCAGGGTTTCATCTTACTGCATTTTAGTGAATTAAATCATGTACTACAAAGGAATTTGGATCTGAATGAAAGGAAAAAGATTGATATCAGGATGAAAAGTAATGCCCTATTAATTCAGGTCCAGACATTAAAGAAAAAATAAAACTGAATTATACAGCATTCTAATATTTCTGGACTAGATAAAATTGTATATAAAAGCCCTTTTCATAGCCAAATGGAGATGAGAGCAGTAATGGATTTTTAAAAGATACAACAAGATGGTCAACATCTACTTTCAGGCACCCAGTGAACTGCACAGATGATGTTGACTCAAAAGCTGGTGCTGTACAGATAGCCATCTACTCATGCTTCTCTGCACTCCATGTGCTGTTAGCATTATCTTCTCAGCTGCCCAGGCCATCTCCACTGCATCAGACCTAATTTTTACTCCTTTTCTGGGCTTTCCCATACAATATAAAATCAAGGTAGCAACCCTCACTTTCAATGACTTAGAGTCAAGATCCTTCAAAAAAGAGCAGCTCTGGAATACTAGACCTGGATTTCCACATTTTCTGGTGCAGGAAGAGTTGGATACCAAACAGTGTCCTACAGGAGACAGGACATTCCTAGAAGTTCAGTAGAAGAGTAGTTTGAACTCCACAAAAACAAAGGAATATCACACATTTCAATCCTTCTGTTCCAAATCCAATATATATTCCTGAAAACTCATGTAAACCTTTAACAGTATCTATTGGCTGCACTTGACTTAAAAAATCCTAAACAATTACTTGACAGAACCTACTTCTCTGAGAAAGCAAGGAAAGAAGAAACAAGAAATGGAAGGCACTGCTTATACTGCTATATGCACCAGCATGGACTTAAATACTACGGCATAAAACTTGTATGGATCAGAATAGTGGAATAGCAAAATGTCAGCAACATTTTAAAGGTAATATAATTTGGAGTGCAGAATTCAATATGATAAAGAATGATAGCCACTGTATAATATCTCAGCCTTCTGATCCACAGCAGACTTTAAAAAAATTCATGACTACATTAATTCAAGAAAACTTCCAATATGGAATTGGGAACAGTATCTCAGTGTCCAGAGTCAGCTTTTGGCTCTATTTCTACTAATCATGGTGCTGCAGCTGACCCAGTTTAAATGTATTTCTATAAAGATTCCATAATTTTTGGTGATGTTGCATATTGTATTCTCCTAAACCATTAAAAAATATTGCACTACAGTAAATATCTACCGCCTAAAAATAAGGTGCATCATGTGGAACAGCACTACTGCGTCATTGAAATACAACGTAAAAATTTTATTAAAGTTTTATTTGCATGGCAAACACAAACACATGCACATTTGTGTAATGAACTCAATGCTGTGTGAGGATGCACGTTTGTATATTTGACTGTGTTCTATTTGTATGTATATACATTTCTGCAGGATGAAATTTCTGGGTAGAATTCAAGCTTTCTAGCCTTTTTTTTTTTTATCTGAGCTTAAAAAAGATCATCTACACCTAAAAGCCTTGTCCTGCTAATGTCCTAAAGCCATGAGGTCTGCAACAGCATTACCCACAGCATTAAGTGTATATATACAATATAGAAGTTTCTAAATACTATAAAGTCATCATAATATGCATAAAGCTCCCAGACCCATTAGGGTTGATATTCTGATTCACCTACACCTGAGGATTTAAAATGGGAAGAAAAAAGTCTCATGATCCACTGCTTAGTTATCCAGTGCTCTATACAAGGAAATTGACTTCAAATACCTTCAGGCAATCAGTATGCGCCAAAGTATTACAGTTTCTACCTGTTGTGGACAAAACTACTATGCTTAGTTAAATGCCTCTCTTTCATCCAGAAACAAGAAAAAAATATGAAAATATGCCCTGCCACAAGGTTTCCATTTTTTTCTGGTATTGCTTAGATCATTTATAGAATGGAGCGTTTCACTTCCGTGAAAAAACTTCACTTCTGAAAAAGTGTACACAAGTGTAATAGAAGCAAAGAAGTAAACCAAAAAATGCAGGAGAAAAATTTTTCTGCCTACTTAGGGGAAAAAACACATAATTCTAGATTTGGATGAATATTTAGACTGAGTCTTGTTTTTATAGGAACTCTGTGGGTATGTTAGAATATTTTTTGTAAATACCTATTAACTGACCATCTAAAAAATCACCAGATAATTTTAAAAGCTGAAGTAATAACAACTGAATCGTTTTCAATTTCATATAAAAACATTTTAAAAACATTTACATTTTTCAATTTCTAGAAAAATGTAACAACCTCTATTTAATGTACCTATGCCATTTGAAGCCAAACACTGATCTGCCTGCCAGTTATTCAGCAAAACAGAAAAAGTACTGTCCAATTCTTCACAACTGCCACTCTCACTATGCAAATAAATAATTAATTTACCATGAGTTTCTGATAGTGAAAAGTTGTTTAGTATTTTGATGTAAAAGATACTGATTTCTATCATTTTGCACGGACTTCCAGCATTTTATTAGCATTGTCTACAGCAGAGAGAAAGACCTGAACGCTACATAATTTGGACCAAATGGGTGAACAAAAGCCAACCACAACAAAGGGTTTATTTGTACTGGGCAGGGAAAAAAAACCATAAATCACTGTGATTCTCTCATGTTAATTTTGCCTTTATTTTTTCTGCTCTATGCATGCACCCTGGACTCCTGCAATGTATTGTGTCCGATTATGTTATGATTTCTCCCAAAGAGGGCTTATCACTTAATCTGTTTATACAGCAACAAGAATCAATCTGATTGACTGGGATTTTTGTGTGTCATTGCAATTAGAGGCTATATACAATTGTGCAATATTCACACTGGGAGTTTAGCAGCTCTTTTCCAGGTGCCAGTTTATAAACATAGGGTCTGTGACATTGATTTGTATAATGTGGTTAGCAACAAGCAGAAGAGATTTGAGATACCCATTGTAAGATATTTGAAATCAGAGTCATTACCAGTGGTTGATAGGACAGCTTTCATGACAAACCTTTCCATGGAGTACCTAAATGAGGTTGCGCACGCATGCGTGTGTGTGTGTACATACATGCATGTGCACACACATGCACATGGCTGTACCTTCACAGCAAAGAAGCCTTTTGGTATTTTAAAGGTATTGATAACTCAAAAGCGCAGGAACATTGTGCTAACTAATGAGCCTGCAGTGGGTAGAGAAGAAGGTCTGTTTCAGACCTGCTAATCGCAAATCAGCAAACACAAGGAATTCATTCCTTAAGCACCTGTCAGTATATGTAGAAAAAGAAAAATGCATGTTATGAAGAAGGAAATCAGTGGAAGATTCGTGCGGGAAGTCTTACATAGCCAGCAGTATTGGAAAAACATTATTCATATTGCTAAAAATGAGAAATAGTAGTGCATTTTTAATGACAAAAAGTTTAGCACCTGAGATGAGAAAATCATTTCAGAACTGAGGGCTGAGGCTGAGCTGATGAGCGGGTTGGGAGCTGGCGGTTACTTAGGGAGCAGCGACTATAAGGTGTCCCAGACCCAGCTCAGCCAGACCCTGGGCTGCTGGAGGCTCCACAGCCTCCCCAGGAAATCTCCTCCTGCACCTCGTGTTTCTTATCAGTAGGAACTAACACTTCGATGCACATTTTCATGCAATTTAAAGACAGCATCTCTTCTGCTCATCATGGATATGGAAATAGACCACTTGCCTTTCCTTTACAAGTGCTGTTACTATGTCATATTTTCTCCTCTCTTTTTTCCCATGTCTTCTCTTCTGTAGACTGAACAACTCCAATTCTTTCATTTTTCTTAATAAATTTTATTTTCAAGACTTTTGCTTCCCTCTGGACACTCTCCAACTGGACCACATGTTTCTGTACGAATGCCATCCAAAACATGCATTCAGGACAGACAAAGAAAAGGCAAACCCAATTGGGTTGGTGCTTCAAAATACTGAATTTTCTGAAGCTTGACTGGCTAGGATGGAATATTAATAAAAAGTATGCATGAAATTTAGAATCTGTTAAACATACTTGATAAGATATCCAAAAGCTACAACTATACCGTGAGAAAGAAAACAACTATAGCTAAAGAGTTAGCAGAAAAATGAAGGCAATACGTAGAACGAAAAAAAAACAATCTGATAATTAGGATGAATATAGAAAGTAAAAGAAAACAGAAAAAAAAATTAATTTGGAAACGGGAAATTTGTTAACAGCAATACATATAAAAAGAAAAAGCTTTTTTATTCTGCTTTTGGAAAGAATGTTGATCTTGAGATGACAAATGCTTCATAGTCCATCAGCAGCTAAGTAGGATCTTAAACAGCATCTTTCTGGAGAAAATGTTTTATGATTAGCAGTTCTAAAAGCTTCTTTTGCATGTTTTTATCTGACGCTGTTTTAAAAAAGAAAAGAAATACTGAGGAAATTCCAACAAAGGTACTAACATTGTGCTGATATTGAAGAGAGGGCACTAGACAGTCATGTAACAGTATAGCATAATACACTCACTAGCTTGATATCTACCCAGACAAAATAGATTAAAAAATTGTACAGGATTGAATAGAGAAAGACTGAAGTGAAAGGGATGTAATTAATGCCAGTCAACGTGTTTTTATGTAAAACAGGTCTTGTCAAACAAATTTGATTTTATTCTTCGATGAGCTTACAGAAGTTTGGGTGATAAGGATAAGTGCATAGGGCTAATACACATAGACACCTGTAATGCATTTGATTTATTAGTGCATTACATTAAATTGTTAATAAAAACTAGTAATATACAGAGAATACATAGACTGGATTGAGAAATGCTTAAACACCAATTTTAAGAAGTAATTATCAATTAGATATCATTAACTAGGAGGTGAGGGTGTTAGTGGTGATCCACTAGCACTTGTGGACCTGCTAGACCCGATTTTAATGAAATCTTCATCTATGTCCTGAAATTAAATTCAAAAGTACTGCAAACAAACTCTCAGAAGGTGAAACTAAAAAAAAAAAAAAAAAAAAAAGAAGAGTGGGATACACAGATGAAGACCAGGCAGTCACACAGAATAATCTGTCTCACTTACTAAGCTAGGTCAATTTACTATGTTGTACCTGAATGCTCAAATCATGTTTAATGACTGGGATTACTCTGGGAAGAAAAAAAAAAAAAATAAGGAGCATGTACCTGGAAATACTACAATCTGTTTCTCTTGGCAAATTTAATTTTCTTTGTAAGAGTTATGTGAGAGAAGCCAGATGACAGTTTTATAGAAACATGGGGTGATAACGTAGCATGCTAGCCTCTCAAAACAATCTTTCTGACAACAGCTAAGCAAGTGGGTAATGTGTGGTGAACTTTCACTGTTTATTCCCAAACTACGTTCCCTGCTTGTAAGAAAAGCCCACTAGACGCAGCTATCCACAATTACACCAGCAGAAGTTATCCGACCAAGGTTTTCAAGTTACCCGTACATCACACATTATAAGCAGGGACAAAGGTAGAATGAATTTGTTGTGGCTCACTTGCTGTGTATTCACTAAGTAATTTGTAGTAAAGTTTAAGGTACATCTACATTCCTAAGGCACAGAGAGAAACCTAGATAAGCCCTATAAAACCAAAGGTTGTAACATTTGGCCCAAAGTTCACCGTGCTCTGAAATTATTGCCTACAAAATTCCACTTCTAACTTTCCAGGTATCAAAAATCAAGAAATGAAGAAAAATCAAGGGTTCTTGCACCAAATGGAAAATGAACAGTAAATGCACGAAATGCAAAGCATGGTATAGCTAGCTATATTGTACATTCCAAACCCAAACTGAAGTAGCAATTATAACACAAAATGCATATTCAATTATCATCTACAGATTCAGAGCGACAGCAAAACTGAAAACACTTTATATTTTTCTAGGAATACACAGAGCAAAAAAGCTCAACTTGTTCCTTCTGAAATTTCTGCTGTGTAAAATTATGCAATGGCATATAAAATTTGGTGATGGAAGCCCATAAAAAGTGCCTGAAATTCTCAATATCTTCTATACCTATAGGCTTAAGTAAATCCCTTTGGAAGACTCCATCATACCTAGCATACATGAATTTTTTTTACAGCTACAAACATGACAACTTGTGCTTTTGCCTTCTCCCAGTGTACAGCTCTTCCATGAACAGACAGCCTTTAATGAATAGAAGAGAAACGTAGATAAGCTCTAATTTTCTGTACAGTGGCAACTATGTGTATTATGCGTTACAGTGTCACTCTGCTCTGAAAGAGTTAACTTTCTAGCTCCTATTCTCTGCAGTGCTGCATAAACACTGCACATTATTCTTACTGAGCATGCTTCATCTTTCCTGTCTCCACAGTCTTGGGCTGTCAATCACCTGTCAGTCCCTACCACATCAGCACAGTGCGCATCACCAGGCTGTCAGCACAGCAGCTGATGAGACTCTGCTAAGAGCTGTCAATCAAACTTGTTTCTCTTATCTGTTCTGGAAATATTTTGTCTCTAAGAAACAAAGAACCTGGGCAACAATGGATCAGAGTCTAGTATTTACTCTTTTACAGGGATAGAAGGCTCTTAACAGGAAATGAATATGTTTTATCCACAAACAGGAAAAAAAAAATCTGCTCCATTAGGCATATTTTCTTTCCTTTTTTTCTTTTTTTTTTTGTTTGTTTGTTTGTTTTGGTTTTTGTTTTGTTTAAATCCTACTTAAATCTTGATCCAATAAACCAGGGCATAATAAATCAACACAAATTTCTTTTTACTCCGACTAAAATGAATTTCACAGGTTTACTATTTAAGTTTCTGTTGAATATAATTCAATTCAAAACAGGCAGCATCTCTCTGGTTTTGGGAATCCTTCCCTGTCTTTAGGCACTGGAACGTGTGATCTTTCTCTCTGTCTCACTGTAGCCAAAAAGCCAGACTATGGGAAAAAACACATCATTTACACCTTTGTTACATTCAAATATATCTTTATTTTCTGAAGCGTTTCTCATTAAAACTCAATTTCAGCATAAAATTTAATAACATATCAGTAGGGTTCACTGAAAATAGCAGACCAAAAGAATAGCTCATGGGTGTAAGCAAGCAGGAGAAAAACATTTTCAGCAGATGTTTGAAAGAAGACGCTATCTTCTTTCTGGAATGCTGTACAGGGGAGAAGGAATTGGAGAAGACGAAGTTCTTGCATCTACAGAAACAAAATACTGAAGAAAGACAAAAAGAGCTGCAAAGATGGGCACAGCAGTGATTTCAGATCTGATACAGAAGCTCTGCATAAAAAGTTGAGCTGGGCTTTCAAGTGCACACCTATACAAGGCAGAATTATGTTCTGCAAAGATTACCAGTCTAGGTCTAACAAACCTGGCAATCAAATTAATTAGCACCAGTGGATCACTGAACTAGCAGACCTCTACTCTTCCCAGGGCATAAGTAAGAATCTTTACATGCTGTGCCATACAGATATGCAGGCATATCTAAAGCTAGCTTGAGTACACAGTGCTGTCTAGTGCAAAGTAAAGTAAATGTAACCCAGTGATTTAAAACCCCCACTCTGACCCGTATCTATTTTCTCCTCCAAACTGAAGAACCCTAGGGCTGATAGTTGAGGAGAAACCTTGCAGACCCAAAAGTGAGACTAGAAAAGGGAAGAAAAACACTTTTCCCACTCTAGGGAGGAGTGCTGTAAAACATGACAACTGAAAGGCAAGCCTAAAAATATTTGGTATTTTTCCTAAAGCTTTAGTTCGGGGCCATGAAATCAAATAAGCGTCTTCATTTTCTGAGACAAAAAAAAGTGAGTTTACAACTCACATTTTCCTGGACACAAGCGTATATTAAACATTAAAAGGGAGGCAAGTAAAAGTACTATTTTTAAAAAATGTTGTAACCCTATCCAAACAATGATTTACAGGCCTGACACACATGCTCTGAACACGGCTGCAGGACTGAGCTGTCCAGGTACAGAGCCCAGAGAGACCCAGCTGGGAGAAAGGCCCAGGACAGTTGCAATAGGAAATCCAGGGAGTGCTTGGAAAAGAAAAGTTTAAAGCAAGCAGGGAAAAGAAGCCCCTGGGAGGGTCTAGAGACTGCGGATGAGATTGGAGAAGAGAAGAAGGGAATATGCAGGTTCCCAGCAGCCTCCCATAACACTTGGGAGCTTTGGAGAAGGAAGCTGAGGCAGAGGGAGGGTACCCTATGCTCCTCCTCATCTCTGACTGCTTCAGGCAGAATCTGGATAGCACCTGAGAACAAGGAGGAAAAGGACTGGGAATTGCCATAACCCAGAAAACAATTGCGGCCATGGACAGTGAAAAACTATTTGTCCTTCCCTCACATATCTCCCCTCCCCCACAACAAGCTTTTCTTTTTCTGGAATTCGTTCACTCCAGAAGAGACCATTTTAGCTCCCAAAAGCAAGAAACCTTTGCCCACAGGAAAGAAAATGAGGTGCCAGCCACAACTGATGTCAAAGATGTAAGCAAATACCTCGCAGATTGAAGCAAGACAAAGGAAGGCAATTTTGAGCTGAATCCTGGAGCAAAGGCAAGAGGTCGGCATCTTTCATCAATTTCAACTCTATAAATGACTTCTCAAAGGATGCCTATTTCTCTTTTCTAGGGTCTAATCTTGGATCCCTCCATTACTGTTTGTGCTTTCAAGAGTAAGAATAAACAATTTGTCTTCTCTCTTCCCTCACAGCCAGCTCCGATGTTTTTAATACCCACTAAACACAAAAGGGAGTGCGTGTTGGGGTGAGGAGGCAGGGGGCTCACTGAGGAATGAGGGGGTGCAGACCTGGCACTTCTGTTTCATCTCGTCCAAAACCCCACGCATGGTGCAGCCACTCAGAGTGTCCTGCCGCATATAACAGGAGCCAGGGTTTACTGGCCAACGATTTCACTGTTCACACGGAGGGAGGTTATTGTGCGGCACTAGGCACTATGATCTTTGGGAGATGCTGACACCCTCCTTTCCCACCATTTTGGGTGGGAAAACAGAGAGACCTCCATCAGGTCACTGTGCTCAGCAAGGAGCTGCTACAGGTAGAAGCAATCTTCTGCCAATGTTTGCACCAAAAGGGGAGCAGACTGCTCTGGTCTCAGCTCCTGGACACATTTCAGGACATGAATTTCACTGGTAGGAAGTAAGGGCTGCTTTTAACATGCAACCACTCTGCGCTCTCCCCGAGCAACCCCGGGGTGCGAGCAGGGCCTCAGACAGCCTGCACCCAGCACCCTACCACCGACACCTGGTCCTATGGCAAGGGAAGTCCCCAGACCAGACCAGTCCTCAGCTCAAGCATGCTCTTTGTAGTATGAATAAACTTGAATACTGCTCATGTCAGCATCAAAATACTATAGTCCAGAACTATATAATCATTTACTAATGAAGGAAGTGTGAACAAATAGAAAGAGTCCTATTTGCTGAGCTTTAATTCCAGATACTGAGACTAACAACTCCAAAAGCAACAACCATTTGTGCAGAGGTCAGAAAATAAAACCAGGGAAAAGTCATGTGTACTAGTCACTCTTAAAAATGTGCCCACAGTAACTTGATCTTTCAGTCATGTTTATCAGCAGCAATGCTAAGAATCACAGTATTGCCCTGTACCAAACTACCCCAGTTCCAGATAGCGCAACCTTTATCAAGCATTTGTGACAACAGGAATATTTTACTCTTTGACAAATTCTTTCATATGTAGCACTGTTTTCCAGAAACACAAGTCCCTCATATCTAACTGGACGTTAATTGCTTTTTTGCTGATGTATCTGTGCCTTCTGGACTGATAACACAACTAGCAAATCTGATATCTGACAAGTTGACTCAACCTAATCAGGACAGATCAGCTGTTACCGATGTTGCTATAGGCTGTAATTTGAGGACCTTTACAGAGTTATCACTTGCTTTGAAAGGCAAGAAACGGTAATTCTGTCAACAGTAATCCCAGAACGTGTTTTCAAAGTGGCTGTTATTTTTTTCTTCAGGAGAAGGTAACACTTGTCAAATAAATACCTGAGATAATTGATAAAAGGAATTAGAAGTATGTGAGTGATACACTGACAATCAGTCATTCTCAAGAAAAATAAGAACCTCGCAGGATTCAGCGCATTAAGCACAGAGCACAAGCTGTCACTGTGAAGCAGGGGTCACTCTGAATGGAGTGAAACAATTGGCAATGCAGTTTTTCAACGTTTACTTATCTCTCTGTTGCTTAGTGCTAAAGCTGAGTGAATTATTCATTTCAAACAATTTGTTCGATAAATTTTACCCCTTTTTCCTGCTCAGAATATGTGGGCAATGGACACCAATGCCATCAGATTTATTCACTGCTTCATTTTATTCAAACTTGCATTTAGTGCTTGATTGAGAGTATTCTAGACTTCTACTGCTTAGCTCTGATTATTCAGACAATAACAACAGCAGGTCTTTAATGTGTGCAAACAGCATAGACCCACGCAGCTGATGGAATAATGATTATCTACACCACCAAGGATATATCTTTTGGTATTTTTTCTGGTCCCTGTTTAAATCTGGAAGCCCTTCCAGCAACAATGCTGAGAATTGCTGCAAAGTTCCCTTTCTGTGAACATTTCTGCCCACAGGACTCAACACTTGAATGTTTGTGGAAACCAAATTAACAGAGTGCAAGCACAGCCAAAGCAAATTAATTTTAAAAAACACAAAGACTATATTGTATGTGTTCCCTGCTCCACAGAATAATAATTTATTTTCCTGTAATAAACTTCAGAGGAATTTCACAAAAAAAAAAAAAAAAAAGACCACGGAATCCCAACCCATGCAATTCTGTAATGGAACTTGATGGTCACTGAATACAAACAAGTATTTCATTGCCAGGCTTATAACCTGTCTTTTACAGATAAAATGTGTTTAGAAACTCAGGCTTAAAATTATAGCAAAAAATGTGTCTCTTACTGTATCGCTTTGGTCCATCTTCCAAACAAAATGAAAGGGTTAAGGTTGCATCATCTTCAAAAAATTCAGTTGCAAAGGCATCCCACCAGAGGTTGTCACTATCCTAGGAAGCAACAGATCATTCACTTAACAGGAGGCAAAATGAAAATATTTTCATCTTTTTTTAAAGAAATTCCAAAGGATCACACATAGTTTGTATATCTTCCACTGATTTTGGGATGTAGATGTCTATACGACATTTCAAACTAATTTTCTTAGATAAGTTTCTAGTTCTAATTTAAGAAAAGAGCTGAAATGTTTATTTTATTATACAATAAACTGTCTTCCGTTTTGTCCAGCACACTAAATATACAATAACTTCCATTCTCAAAAACATGTATTCTTCTTAAATGCTTTTACAAATCATTTGCAAATAAAGCAATTATGACTTTTTCCCCCTTTTTCTGGGCTGCATATCTCAAATGCTTGTTCCTAATCATGAAAAAACCTCAGTACTTAATTCTATAATGCTACATAACCCGATTACCAGCATGAGTTGACAAGAAAGTTATTTAGAAACTAAATATAATAGCCATTCCCCTCCAATGCATTTAATATAATTACAATGCTACTGCAGGTTAATTAAATACCAGCTAGTTACTTAAATGTAATTGTTGTGAGAAATCTTTACTTTTCAGTGTGATACATGAAGTGAAAACAATATTTTAAATGACCTGTGTATACTTAGACTTGCAGTCATTCACATAGTTGGAACATAGTAATTACGGAACATAATTAATAACAAATATTAATATAGTGTTCAATGTAAAGCATATACCAATACACCACTACGGAGCTTGTTGCCTTTGATGACTGAATGGGGCATTTTCAGACCTGACTGATTAACAACATCTTCCAAACTTCCATGTCTAGTATCTGTGCAAGTAGTCCAGTTTGCAAGGGTTTTTACAGAAGTCAGGCAACAACAGAATACAACAATTGCTTAATTCAAAATCTATGGACATATTTATTAGCTGGGTTTGAAATCTTTGGTGCGGTATCTGCTGCTCCTCTGAGGCCCTGAGATTTAAATCACTTGCAGCGCACAGGATCAGTGACAAAGCTGGAAAAACACTTCTGGGGATGCTGCAGTCACACTCCTCATAGCCCCTCTACCCCTCTCCAGCAGCCTTCCTGGTGTGCAAGGCCAGCTTCATCCAACACGGTGAGCAAGGAGCACCTCTTAATGCCTGAGCAATGCATAACTAAGCCAGAAAACATTTGTTACCTTTGTAGGAAAAAAAAAAAAA